>BSAI01000073.1:21649402-21779484 GCA_036245035.1 Adrianichthys oophorus | reverse complement strand
CACCTAAATAAGTAAAACAAACACTAATGCCACACCTAAATAAGTAAGGGTGAAGTAGGTGAGACGTAGGCACATTGTATGGACTCTTTATTTTTTCAACCCCACTCGTTGGTGCTGTTAAAGTGAAAGGTGCACGCTCCCTGCGTGTTCTGTGTGCACAGCTTGGTTGCTACAAACAAGGACAGTAGGCATCCTACGGACACTTGAGTATCACATGTGTGAAGCATTTGCGCAGGGTCAGTAAGGACAGGAGCCAGTGGACAACTTACTAAGGACTAGAGTAGTGAGAGTGGTGCGTAAAGAGCACCGTACGACAGCATTACCCGCACATAGTAAGTGCATATATCTTACATTATCCTTACCAATCACGATACACTTCCCACAAGCACAGCAATCATACATTCCATTTTCACGACATCCCTTAAGGAGGCCGCTTGAGCCTTACGGGAATGCAAGACATACCTGTGCTCCCCTCAAGAGGCAGCCGCATCTCTCCATAACGCTTTACGGGCATGAACAACCCAAATACTCGCAGCAGTGACAAAGGCATTAATGATATAGTGTAATAGTTTACTTATTTTGTTATCCCATTTCTGCTCCCAAGCCTCAACGTTCACCTCAAATTCTTAAAAAAAGGAATCATAACCAAAGAGAAATCCCAACAATATGAATGGACCTTTGTGTTGTGTTTCAGAGTAAATTCCACAGCCCACTTAAACTGGAAACAAAACATTTTTGGTTCACATGCCTGAAAAAAGTCCTGTGATCAGATTAGTACTTAAACTTAAATGAAAATCATGCCACATTAAGAGCTAACGATGAAAATAAATTGATAAACAAACAATACATCAGAAAGTGATAAAAGTATATAATATGCTTGACCAAAAGTAAACTAAGTACAACTTGCAGCTCTTTTTTTTTTTTTTTTTAACTTAAAATACAGATGTTAACTGTAAGAAAAGACTGTAGAATAAACAGCATGTACATTGTTTTCCCATCAGCCACCTTGTGCATGTTCAGATCAGGACAGTTCAAGAGCCCTTTCACCAAACAAAGTGCAGGCTGAAAACATCGACACAAACTGCAGCCGTGGCGATAAGAGCAGCTGTTAACACGCAAACAACAAATCCTGGTGTCACCGCCGCAGATATTCTGTGTGGTGGATGAGCAGCGTCTTTTGGAGTGGCTATATTTAAAACAGCTTCTGTCATGCACCATTGTCAAAGACGGAGCAGAATTAAATATGAATATGAATGGTCTTTGAAAGACATGAAACTGTGGAATGGATGCAGACTTCTCAAAAAAATGTAAAGATATAAAACTTTATTTGCAAAGAAAAGTGCAGATAATATTTATGGATTAAAAAATGCACTTGTACAGTGTGGTCTATAATGATGCTTCATTTAATGAAAAGCACTTGTTCTAAGGTACAGTTGTTAGGTTTACAGAGTAATGGGAGCATAAATACAAAAAAGACTAAATATGATGAGATTATATCCATACATGAGTGTGATTGTAATAAAAGAAACAGAACTAAGATTCACCATCAAAGAGTTCAAAATTTGTTTTAAAAAGTGGTAGTGGTAATAAAAACTGGAAATATTCTTGGAGTTAATATTACTGATTACTATGCAAAATTTCTACTGGAAGCCGAGCTAACATGGCTGGGAAAAAAAAAAAAAAAAAAAAATCACCAAATATTTACTGAAAAAGGATGAACAGGTCTACAGTTCTTCCTCATGCAAGCAATAATTTCTGGGAATGCTTTTCAACACACATCACTGGACATCTTTCTTGCTCCAACAAGAAATAGATCCAGGAAAAACTTCCTGCAAATTACTATGAATTTATAGGTAAAAAAAATGTTGCATGGAAATGACAAAAACCATACACTTTTTCTCAGTTTTTAACGAGTAAATGGGCTGAGGAATTAGCTGAATGTGTTGCATACACCAGATTGTTCAGTAGGTGAGCTGTGCTAACCCTCAACATTATTAATTGCTTGGCAGAGTGGAAACAATGCTGCATGAAATGTGTTTTTGTGGTCTGCTTGTCACTTTCACGAGTCAGACTTAATTAGAAAATACATTTGTGAACAACAACAAAAAATGAATGTTAAAGAGGGAAAATCACTGATAGTCACCACAGCTCAGCAACAAAGCTAATTTAAAAGACATCTGACCAAAGGTGAAACGCAGCATATATCTGACCACATGAAGATCTACAAACACCTATTTTAACATCTAACATGTAATACCCTTTTTATTTCTTAGATTAAATACAAATAAATGGTCTTGTAAAATGCTAACTTATGAATATTTAGCTATATTTTAAATAAAGCATGAATGACCTTAGTTTTTTTTTCTCTTTTTGATTTAACCTTGTCACAAATGCAAGGAACAAAACGGTCGTAGCAGAGATGAAAGCGGCGTGCTCATAAAAGTTTCAGCTGGGAGTGCCAGAACAGTCTGGAGCTAAATGGAGGAGCCTGGATCCAAATGATGCAGACATTTCTGTTCGAGCAGACTTCCCGTTTCCGGATATTAAAAATTAGCAATGTGCCAAAGCAGCGTTTTTTTTCTAGCAGATGTTTAATGGTTGACGCGGCCAAAAATATTAGCACCGTGTGGTGCAAAGCTCGTGAAAAATAAAAAAATAAAAAGAACAGTTAAACTTGCGACACAACAGTGGATCTGATCCCAAATTGACCTCAGTTTGTTTTTACATAAAATGTAGGGAAAGCAGAGAGTTTAATTGAAGCCCTTTTGCTTCCTGAATGTAGGACGCAGAAGAAGCTATTAAGAGTAACAGGAAGACTGATCCTGGCATGAGAGTGGCTCTTTTGAGAGGGCTTGGCTGATAAGAGCGGACCTGCTGCTTGTATGGAACACTCAGAGCTTCACCTTCAGGCTTTTATAGCTCACCCTCTCCCGTCTGCTGAGCAGGCCTACTTCCCACAAAGATATTCAATTTAAAGGTCAAAGATGTAGACATTTTTCAGAGCTGAAATTGACAATCTGACAGCCAGGGATTTTTTTTTTTTAATTTTCATGATATTCATATGAAATTTTGGAATAATTTTCACTGCTGCAGCTTCAGGCGTTCTCTCTGAAGAGCAACATCAGTCAGCCCTGTCAAGAGACGGGTTCTTGGAGAGGATGATTCATCATGTCAACTGGCAGCTGATGGAAAAACAAGGAAGACAACAAATTACTGTTTTAAAGCTTTGGAGATAAAGCAAACCCCAAAACAAACCCCATTTACAAAATCATTGATTATCATTACAAGGATACATTTCATTAGAAAACTGGTTGAGGCAAAAATTTTCACTTTCGTACATTTTATTGTTTACTTTTTATTGTTTACTTTTTATGAATCTATTACCAATTAAAGCCATGAGCGTCATTGTAGGGCTTGCAGGTGCTACCTGTCTCTGCCCCTGCAACCTCCTTTTACCCGTCCTCACTTGTTGAGCGGCTGCTTCACAACTATCACTTCCCCTTCTGCCCCATCCACCCTAATTTCCCCAATTTTCTAAATATGTGCACAGTCCCTTAAAAAAATTATATAATAATAAAAGCACGGCTAGAAGGTTATCTCGCGACATGCTAACCGTAGCCATGTTTGTTTACAACACAACTCTGTCACTTCTTATATGGTATCTTAAATAGTTCTATAAATGTCAAAACCATTTATCCCGATTTAACTTGTGGCGGACGTAAACGTTTGTTATAACTGAATAAAGTTTTCCAGGGCCCAAGTACACAGTTCTATTCTAATCCAATCTTGTGTACATGCAGCTACTGCTTTCACTGTGAGATTAAGCTTATTGAGAAGATAGCTTATTATTTAGATATTATTTTGTTATTATCATCTCACAAATGTGGCCAAATGGTTCATGCGTGTTGGATTGTCATGCAGGAAACCAGGGTTCGCTTCCCAGGTTTTATGCAATGAGCTTAAAAGTGTGGGGGGCCCTGGGCAAGACTCCTCACCCTGCTGCCTATGAAGCCACAAGTGGGTCCAAGTATGAGTGTGCTTGCACTGGTCCCCAGCCTGTTTAAAATAAAGGTTCGTGTCAGGAAGGGGAATCCGGAGTCAAACCACCTGTGAAAATCAGTGAAAGCTGACAAGCTGTGGCCACTCCAAATGGGATGTGCCAAAAGGTCAACAACCGTTCCCTTTCGCAAAGTTCTCCTCATAAAAAAAAGCATGCCCTTGTAACTTGTAAAAACCACAGTCTTATAGAACACTCCATTTACTCTTCTAACAGAAAAAAAATTGAACTTGCTTTCAAAATTTTATTCCAGGCTGAGGCAGCTTAATGCTGGTGTAAAAATAAATAAATAAAACACAGCCATGTTTGATGCTTTTGGTCTGTTTATGTCAGAGGATTATGTTCTCAGAGATATGATCTATTATGGGCTATGTTAGAAGAAGAGTCATGAAGAGCAAGCTGAGGTGGACTGCTGCCTCTGGAAATAGTGCCTGCAGAAGTAATCCACCAAGATCAATTAAAGATTGAGCTCAGCGGGAAAGACTACAAATTCATGGCAAGACAAAAAATATGTTGTTTTTTTTTATTTCTCCTTTGCTTTTGAATGCCCACAATATACAACAATGGTGGCATTATTGCAAACAAAGCAACAAACTACTCCAACACCAGTCGGACTGGCATCCATTATAATAATAACACTTTTAATATTTATATATGTTATATTCTGAAATGTAAATATGAATGGAGAAAAAAAGTGTGAACAAGATTAAACACACAAGTCTATCAGATGTTTATCACTATTTCCCTTGGCGATAAACCATCTTGCAATGAAGGCCTTCTTATCCATAAGTGATCCTTGTAATGGGGACTTTTATAGGGCACAATTTAAAAGTTTTACATAAGTCTAAATAATTCACCCTTTCATTTTGACATTTTCCATATTACACCTTCAAATGGGCTCATCTTGCTGAGATTTGACTGACAGATCAGTCTTAACACCAGGTTAGTGCATTTTCATTTAGAGTTGCTGTAGATTAAAGGCAAAAACAGAAAATCATTTTTATTTATTAACTGTGAAAAAAATCTACTAATACATTATAATAATAGCTATGCAACATTTGGAAACATGAATCTGTCCCTGACTGCTCATCCTGCAGTTTAATGTATTTTGGACTCTCTTCTGCAGAACTTCCTCTACTTTTAGAAACTTTCTCACTATTTTAAAGGGGAAAGGAAACATTCAGACATGTGCAAATGTTAAAAATGTTTTGTTCACTTGACCAATAATCCCTGATGTCACCCACTATACAGTGGGTGCAGAAAGTATTCAGACCCCCTTAAATTTTTCCACTCTTTGTTACTGTACTTACATGAACCTCAAAAGCAAAGCCTGATGTGGTGCAGAAACATGCTTGTTTCTTCCCCACTGAAAAAAAGAGTAATTGGGCGAGACAAAGTGAAGTAAGACATTTCTTGACTCCACCCATCTGCCAGTAAAATCCACCCCTAGTTTAACAAAAATGTTAGCTTAACTAAATTTAACGCAGCTGTCATGAACAGAAAATAAAGTAACATACAGTAAATTGAAAAAGAAATTCAGGGCTCTTATTTTTCAAGTTAAATTTTAGACTTTTTAAGACTGTGGTTATGAAAAATTAACACCAATTTTTCTGCCCAATTCCCAGCCCCATGTACATAGAAGGAAACTATATCCTTGACTTTCAGAATAATTACTTGTCAGTAATTGAGTAAAATAATAAATTATAGTTCAAATTTTAATAATTAAACAACAAATACCAGACTATAGAAACCCTAATTTCTTCATTAATCTGATTTTGATGCAGTGGAACCATTACAGATCACTAATAAAACAATTTAAAAACACTTGGCTCTGACATTTCCTCTTGGTTAAATGAAACAAAATGGATACTAATAAAACAAAGAGTTACTGACGCATGCGCGCTAACGCACAGTTGGAGATTGGTCAAAGTAAGATGAGGAGAGCGCAAATATGGATATGGATGAATTTGTTGGGGCATTCAGCAACTGGAGATACGAAAATTATTTTTAGTTTGTTAAAATAAGGGCAAAAAAATATTTCAGTTAAGTGCAAGTTATGTCCTGGAGATGAACTGCTTTCCACTGCCCTAGTGCCAATGAGCCAGCAGTCTATACACTATGTGAGCTACTGTATAATGTACATTTTCTCATGTTCATGTGGTGAAATTAATGAGGTGGTGCTATTAAAACCCGATTGCACTTGTGTAGCCTCTTTGATTTATTTTGAGGGTATCTTTTTTGTGGTTTATTGCTTTATTCCCTTGAGAATTTGTATGCAGTGCAAAAAAAGTAATGAGTAGTAAATTACTTTTTAAATTGGGAAATAAGTAAAGTAATTACATTAATATTTCATTCAGTAACTGAAGTAAAGTAATCAGTTACTCTTTAAAAGAAATTTACTCAACACTGGTGTTTACTTGTTTGTTTCTACACATATTTAATTTGCACTTGACTATCTTGCAGGAAACACAAGGAATGTGGAAAACTTCACCTATGCTGTTCAGTACCAGGTATTTATCTCTCAGTCACACTGATTGAAGTTTTAGGCTAAAGATGTCTGGATCGATTTTAGGTCAGTGAATTGGATCGTTCAAAGTGAACCAATATTGATTACAAATAGTATCAGCAACCACTCATTATGATATATGCGGTTCAGAATAAATCTTGACTGTTAATAAAAATGAAGGTGAGGCTTTGTGGAAAAAATATTTAATTTATTGTTAGAAAGAACAATAAAAAATGCAGGAAATGCACCTCCTTGCATTAGGTTTTATCTTAAACTAGCAATCACAAAAGTTTTCAGAAAACTGTATGAATCATTTCTTGTTTTTCTTGTCCCGTTTCAAATTGTCCAACCTCCAACTTGAACAGAAATTAGCGTGCTTGACTGTGAATGAATTGAGCGTCCCAGTAAATCAAACATACCCTGGAAGATGTGCCTGCGCAATGTGTTTTCTTTGGGAAGCAACAGAAAACCACAGAAACGTTAAAATGATGAGTTCACATCAGGCATGAGCCCTCAGCTGCTTTTGTAGGAGTGTTAAAGCAGCTGAGGGCCACAATCTATGGAGAGAAAATAGCATTACCCAGATTTGTGCGTCCGTAATTCTTGATTTGTGCATAACTTTGATTTGCACGTGCATAATTCTTAAATCTGTGCGTAACTTTGGATTTGCACAATTCTTGATTTGCAACTCATACAATACAGTTTGAGCATAAGTACAAAAATTACAAAATGAAAAAAAGAAAACACAAAATACAATGTAAACATGAACAACTTAAAACTACAACAGCTTGAAACCAACTACACACATAAATCTTAAAAAATTACGCACGCTTCTTACGCACACACAAAACCGCATTTACACACAAATCTGATGTGAGACTATTTTCACGTCTCCAAGATTCATGTGTAAGTGATGCGTTTTAAATGCTGCTAGAATGCTGGGTGATCAGAGTTGTCTCATCAGCTGCTTTGAACTTAGAATGAAAATAATATCTGGTGACATTTTCTCACTTTCTTAAACAAATATGCCAGCTAATTATTATGGGCATACAGTGTGACGATTGCGTGCATAACAAAAATTTAAAAAAATACTTTAGACCACAAAAGTCATACAGAAAAACCTTTGAACACCACAATTTTTAGGACCAAGACATCAAAATTTAAAACTTCCTAAATTCCTTTTAAGGCCTTATTTCCAATTTTCAAATTCAAAGCTTTAAAGACATTAAGACCCCACGGGAACCCTAGAAATTGTAACCAGACTGTAAATTGGCTTTTGGTACAATTGTTTCCTTCTGAAACCAGCCTCCAGTGGTTATTTGATGAACTACAACATTTGACACCTCCTGGTTGCTTTAAAAAAAAAAAACTCATTCAAATTCAACTTTATTTATAGAGCACTTTTCCTGTTGCAGATTACCTAAGTGCTTTACATATCATTAAAAAAAATAACATTAAAAATAATAGAACTGAAAATAATCATTAAAAAACCCTCCACCACACATACACATTATACAAAAACAAAAAGAAACAGTCCATGAAATCAATTTAAAAAAGCAACCTAAGGAAGAATAAAACCTTTTTAAAAGCTAAGCTAAAAAGATCAGTTTTAACTGTTTTCTTAAAAACTTCCAAAGTAGATGAAGCCCTCACATTCTCAGACAGGCGAGCTCCACGGTGCTAAAGTCTGTTCTGTCCCTGAGGACCACCAGGTGACCTGCACCTAATGAGCTTAAGGCTTTGGGAGGGTCATAAACTAAAAGCTCATCTTTTTTTTTTAACCTCTGTTGGTAGATGACACCATAACCCATAATATTTCATCAACCTTTTCCTGACTAAAGCCGTTTTGTGTTTTAGAGCTTTTTTTTTAACTCAGCTGCACCCAACTGTTTTGACAAAACCGTAAAACGGTGCAAAAGATACATGTTGGCTAAATAAACAACACTGGAAGCAGATGCTAAAGCAAGAAGCTTCTGTTAATGGGCTGTCCAGATGAATAAGGAAACCACAGCAAGGGCAAGCCGACTGCTAGCCCTGATTAGAATAATATTATGTTAAATAGGCATAACACTCTAAATATGATCATGTGTGAAAGACTGCTAAGTATATGCAGTTGAGACATTAGCATGAGTTTATCACAGTAAATTGCCAAGGAGGAGGGTGGAAGAGGAGAATTAAAAATACAAGAGTTCAGAAATGCTCATCTTCTGTATTACTGTAACAAGAAATTGAAATTAGCTTTTTTTGCTTTTAATACTTAAAATAATTTTGCCAGAAATGGTTACCCAGTTAGTTTATTGCCACTGTTTCGATCATTAAGAAATATCCCAGAACAAACCGGCTCCTTGCTTTTTCTCTAAAGAGAATTACAGGTGGGAAAAAGACCGGACATTTGAATGTGTCTGCATAATCACGTTCCCTTCTTTCCAGTGAACAGCTATGAGGCAGAGGGTCAGATGTGCCTCTGACTTCAAGCTGTAAAACAAGGACTTTTATTACCAGCAGGTCAACATAAATCATGTTCAGTAAATCACAGGAACCTGTATTACAAGAGACTAAAGCCTTGTCCAGCCCAGACCCCTCAGAACAATGGCCTGTAATCTGTTTTGATGCCAGAACCAATTAACTTGAAGATACAGCAAGAGGTAACAGAAGCTCACATCCACCTATCAGCAAAATCATTAAGTCCAACGTGACATTCAGAGATTTTTTGTATTTTTGGAAAATCTGCAATTTTATCTGCTGAAAGTATTCTTCTTTAAACTTTTAAACTATACTAAATTATAACTTAATAATCTCAAAGAGAGAAAAAAAGATGAATAAAATACTTTCCTATGCAATTCACAGTCATTTTGGCATAAAATCATGAATGAACAGTCAGCTATTGATGTTATAGACCACATATTAGGGATATGAACTTCACTTAAAGTCCAAATGACAAACTCAGGGTGCATTTAAACTGGAAAAGCCCACTAAGACAGCTATGATTGTGATTTAGGGATATATACATAAAATTGAACTAAATTGAATTGAAAAGCCCCTTGGTTCGGACCTAGTCTGCTTAATTTAGTACAGATAAAGTCATGAACACTGAATTTTGTTTGGATTGAGATTTCTGTTTTTAACTAAAGCCTGTAAGCAAAACCACGTGACTAAAGATTGGCCAGGGATTCCAAAGGCGGAGTAAAGCAACAAGAAAAGGAATAATGGAATTCCTATGCTTTATCCTTGTCGGAATAGTTTACTTATTGTATATCTTCCAATGGTAGCCCTGGCATTTTTTCCAAAAACTTGGCAGCCAGCCCGGCGTTAACTAGAGACAGAGACTAGACTAGAGACTTTTGGAGACAGGTTTTTATTCCATCCCAGGCAGAAATGGTGATGGCTAATTGACTCATTTTGTAATTCGGTCATAAACTGTAGACAACAACACGAGGTGAATATTTCAGGATTTATTGAAATGATGAGAACATTGTATTCTGTTCTGATTAGCACTGGCTGCAAAAGTTTTTTTCTGTTTGAAGCGTCATCAATCTTAGTATCAAAAATCCTCTTCGCTTTCATGACGATCATTTTCCAGGAGACGAGCGCACCTTGCCGTTTTTGCTCAACAATCCATATTCAAACCAGTTCTTCTAATTTGTCACTTGCTTCTTTTGCACCACCATCAGGCAATCATTTGTTCGTTGCTCCTTTTTCTGAATCCGCCTTCTCAATATCACCCATCAGCTTGCGGCGTTCTCAGATCAGTTTAGGATCCACCCCAAAAATGTCATGCTTATTCCTAACCAGGATGTTCTTTGGCAAATCACACTGCACGAAATATAAACACCAAATCAAATGAACGTTTTTTGGCCATCGCACAACCGACATTTTCACTCCCAAAACTTAGGTTTTCAAATACTTCTACTTCTAAAATGTATTAAAAAAAATCATAATGAAAAGTTCCACCTTGTGTTGACCATTTTGTATAACTGCTTCAATTTGGGGAACTCTTGAAACTTTGGGAAAATTTTGAATGTATTTTATTGCACTTTCATTTTTTGTTTAACTCACTACTTGTTAAAAACAAATCCCAAAGCCCAACACACTCTAGGGAGTTGGAGGTTCAAGCTTTTCTTTTCAATTGTTGTTCATACACACAAAAGCTTCTCTTATCATCTTTTGATCTATTTAAAAGTGTTCCAAGTGATCTTTGAATCATGATCATGCTTTTTTTAGCCAAAATTTTAAAAATATATAAATACTTGTGTTGTTTTCCAGAGGGGTAGTAGTTCTTTAGAAATTCACCTCTGAGTTGTGGGTGGAACTGTTGGCACAGAATAACCCCACCCACACTTCCCATCATCCATCTGTTTGCACAATCTCCCGCTAGCTGACAGCCCCTCACAACCCCAACCTTACATTACCGGTGCAACAAAAATGGCAAACAATATCTGAGCTATCCAGTTATACAGCTTTGAGCCAGATGGCAGCTCAGACGAGTAAAATTAAGACGTACAAGTATCTATTCGTCTGCAAGTGGATGCACAGAGAAGGGAGCTTGTGTTCCACGTAGTGTATCTTTTACGCAGTAAATTTTCCTCCTGATTCATGATTCACTCCTGATTCATGATGATTTGAATAAAGAAATACAATTTTAAGCTTAATTTTTCATCATGCCTGTCCTCCATCTTCAGAAAAAGCCCACAAGAACACAAAAAAAACCACAAAACTATAACAGCATTTTCATCAGAGCAGCTCTTTAAAAAAGCCTTCACTGGTATGATGCAGTCTTACACTGAAACTGAACATTACTTGTCTGAACACAAAGCCAACTGCTGAAAGACTTCTTTTTGAATAAGGATTAAACAAAGATTTCTTATGAGAAAACGATCAGACATTGGGTGGCTGTGTGATACGGATGCGGCAACAGATCACTTCTTCTCATCAGTGCAACAGATTCTCTGCTTTTCTCCTAACATGCAATCCAGATTTGTCTTGCTTCATTCATTGTTAGCGTTGGCCGTAAGAAGTCAAGTATGAGCCAGCTCTGACTGAGAGGGAATAACATGCCTCATTGGAAAGCGACTAATTTCCCTTTTTCAATGATTCGATTTCTGCATGAAGGAAGCCTCTCTGCTACATCATTATGACAGACTGCCAGGCCGGACAGACTCATTTGTTTTGGACAGGGTGACTGTTAGCCCAATGGAGCTTCAAAAAGAGCTGCTCACCAAAACAAGCCATATGTGGCATCTAGCAGAAGCCACACATTTCTGGAGAACGGGGATTACTGAAAAGGAGAGGAGAAAGAAATTGAGCTGCTGGAATAAAGAAGGCGCCACAGGAGAGATGGCAGCCGTGGGTGCCCTTGAAATTGCTTGACTCATTACTGCAGCAACACAGCCATGCACGTGCTGGCGGGCTCCGAGAGAACCCTCGGTCAGGCACTGACAGCAGGGACGTGAAAGACAGCATGTTTGAAGCACTTCAAAGGTTGATATTCTCATAAATTAAACTAGGGCAGATAAGGAAAAAGGTTACACAATCAATGAATTATAACCAACTATGATGCTTGTTACTGGAATGGCTTGCAGGTGTATTGGGAAATAGACTGACGGTTCTGTGATCACGTACAATAAAAGAATGTAATTAGTCTGCGGCAAAACCCCTGTCTAATTAAAACCTGTAAAACTGCAGAATTTTTTTAGAATTCTCCAAACACCTATAGAGTATATAGAGAGAATCCCTAAATATCCAATGATAAGCAAAGGTTGAAGCCCGTCCACTCCTCTCTATCTGTTCCTACACTGCTGACAAGTAGAGCGGAAATGCGTCCCTTGGGCAAGCTGACAGCAGGACAAGTGTCTAGCTGTGCAACAACCGGATGACTGTCCCCAAACCCACTGACAGAAAGTCTTCATGCAATGTGGAAACGAGTGCAGCTTCATCAGTCATCAATTAGAGTTATAGCAATGCCGCTGAGCTTTGCTAAGGGGCCAGGGTTTTCCCTGAAACAGATTTGTTTTTTAAAAAACAGAAAATATTTGCCAACACATTTTATGACAGCTACAACAGGCCTTTTTATAGGTAGAAAAAGTATTGATATGAAAATATACGTTTTACATTTATTTTGTATAAATATTGACAAACTGATTTCACAGTTTTTTTAAACAAAACATTTTTTTTGTAGAATTAGTTTTGTTGTTATAGTACAGTATAAAATGTATAATATAAAATAATTTTTGAAATATACTTTTATTATACTAAAATTGATTTTTGGACCGTTTATGTCTGGTCAGAAACAGCTTCCTTATAGACCCTTATGGTGAGACCATTGTCTGTCTATGAGAACTGGACTGAGTGATCCCTCCCTCCTCACATTCCAAATAGGATGTACTTGCTGGCTCCAAAAAACCTAAATCCCATAGACTTCTATGGAGATATAAACAGCTATTACTCAGGATAAACTTTTTTGACATGTTCTTGAAAATCTTTTTGTCTTATTTTTTTTTTTTTTTTGTGATAGTTATTCAAGTTATAAACTAGCCAATCAGATGCCTCAATGAAAATATGTGGTTTCATGGCAAAGTTTCAAAACATTTCATAGATTCTCCCCAGCCCACTTGGAAGTGGTAGGGCTGTGGCCTTCCAACAAGCTCACTCCTGATTTGACAAGAGTGGTTGCCAAAGAAACGTTGACTCAGACCGACTCGGACCAATCACTGCTTACTGACATCTAGCTCAAACATAGCTCCAACAGAAATAAATCATTTTCTAGGGCTGATGTCACACTCCAGTCCCGTTCTTGTGTGTCTTGTTGTGGAGAAATTTAAAGCAGGGTTAGGCATTAAAAAAAGATTTCCTAAGCTTTGAACATCCCACAAACCACTGTTCATCATTCACAAATGGAAAGAGTATGGCTCAACCCCAAACCTACCAGACATGGTCATCCACCTAAACCAACAGGCCGAACAAGGAGAGCACTGATCAGAGATGCAGCCAGGAGGCCCATGGTGACTCTGGATGAACTGCAGAGATCTACAGCTCAGGTGGAGGAATCAGCCCATAGGACAAGAATCAGTCATGCACTGCACAAATCTGGACTTTATTGAAGAGTGGTAAGAAGAAAGCCATTGTTTAAAGAAAACCACAAGAACTCCTGTTTGCAGTTTGCCATAAGCCATGTGAGTGACCCAGCAAACGTGTGGAAGAAGCTGCTCTGGTCACATGAGACCAAAATGGAATTTTCTGGTCTAAATGCAAAGCGCTATGTGTGGAGGAAATCTAACACTTCACATCACCCTGAATACACCATACCCACTGTGAAACAGGTGGTGGCAGCATCATGCTCTGGGGCTGCTTCTCTTCAGCAAGGACAGGGAATCTCGTTAGAGTTGATGGGAAGATGGGTGGAGCCAAATTCAGAGCAATATTGGAGGAAAACCTGTTCAAGTCTAAACAACACTTGAGACTGAGGCGGAGATTCACCTTCCAACAGGACAAAGACCCAAAACATAAAGCCAACATGAAACATATTTATGTGTTGGAATGGTCCAGTCAAAGTCCAGACATAAATCCAATCAAGAATCTGTGGCAAGATCTGAAAACTGCTGTTCACAAAGCTCTCCATCTAATCTGACTCAGCTTGAATTGTGTTTCAAGGAAGAATGAGCAAAGATTTCAGTCTCTAGATGTGCAAAGCTGGTAGAGACAAACCCAAAAAGACTTGCAGCTGTAATTGCAGCAAAAGGGGGTTCCACAAAGTATTGACTCAGGGGGGCTGAATACTTTTGCACACAGCACTTCTCAGTTTTTTATTTGTAAAAAAAAATTGAACTCTCGTGTACTTCTTTTCTTTCCACTTCACAAGTGTGTGCCATTTTGTGTTGGTCTTTCACATTAAATTCCAATAAAATATATATTTATGTTTGTGGTTTTAATGTGAGAAAATTTGGAGAAGTTCAAGGAGTATGAATACTTTTGCAAGCCACTGTATACTGTATCGTCTGTTCCTACCCCTGAGTCCTCCCAGTCACCAGGAGGTGGTTCAACCTTCAAAATTATGCACAAGATTGCCACATGCATAAGAATTGACCACACTGCGTCCTTTAACTCCCACTGTCACAGCAAATCCACAGTGTAGTTAATATAAATAAATGGATTATTTTCAAAACAACAAAGGGAATCAAACTGAGGAGAGTTGATATTAAGTTAGAAAAGTTGTAACACGAATCCCTCACAAGTGGAGGTCTGTCAGCTGACATTTTTATGATAACAGCATATCACCCAATATTTGGCTAAATCTTATCTTGCTAATTCTGTCATTCTTCAACATGGTCTTTCTTTATTGCATATGGTCTAAAGGCAGGGGGAAGACCATGTGGAAACTTACAAATCAGGGGGTATAGTTGCAGTTTCTCAACAGTCCAGTAGCAGTTTAAAATGCCGGTCAACTACACTTTCTGAATTTGCACATGAAACTTAAATTGCTTTTTTTCTAACATGTTTTCTGCAATATGAGTCAACATTGATCTCAAATGAGCTACACGTGAAAAGCAAACCCCCTGACAAATCCTCCATTGCTCTACCACAACAACAAACGTGTGCGCTAACAGCTACGTGGTGGGTGATGGTTTGGCAGATGTGCTTGAGTCACCATGCGGGGTTTGAGCATCCACTGTATTCGCATGCAACAGCTTTGGCCACAAAAGCTCTTACAGGGGGGAAAAGGACGCAAATCAGCAGGAGGCAAAGCTCTCAACATGGCAGCAGCACTCGGGGCCTCGGGTCAACGGAGTGACATGCCAGGCTAAGGAGATTACTTCCTGACACACACCAACTGCAGGAGCATGTGGCATTGGTCAGCCAGAAACTGTCAACAGAATTACAGCAGGGATTTTATTACATAAGAGCAGAAGGTCTGAATCCTTAGAAATAGTAAAATATAAGCTCAGATGCAGATAGTACTGTTACACAAATCGAATAGAACAGACTCGTTTTTAAATAAACAAACAGGCGAAGTTCAGGCAACCCAGCAGTTATCATATAATTATATACACTGAGGAGTATAGCTCAATTTTAATCAAATAGTTTACCAAAAATATATAAACTGTATTAGTAAAAAAAACAAATATTTTTTTAACCAACAAACACGTTTGAATACAAATATTTAAAGGAAAAAATCCTAAAAACAAAAAAAACAGACAGGAATGGGGTTAACCCTTTAATACCAGAGATGTCACTGGTGACACAAAATAACACTCTTTAAACTACTGTAACGGCCTTTTACACAATTAACGTAAAACGTTGAAACCTAAAAAAAATGATAGAGAACAGATTTCTATTGATGCATAACAGTTTTTCTACATAATGAAGTCCCACAATCAAGTCTCCTAACCGTTTAAAGACACACTCCAATGAATATTGTGTTTTTGGTGTTTAACATGTGTAGCATTTTTCTCATGATGGAGATATGGACATATATAAAATAATTTAAGATTAAAACTTATTTTCTGAGTATTTCTTTATACAAATTGTGTTGGATCTGGAGTAGATGAAAACATGTGGTTTGAAAAGGCTTGGGTATGTGATGCCGCAACTTCCAAAGTCTCCCTGCTCCACTACATTTCTTACGCATTCACTTGCAGACAAATAGATCCATGTACGTCTTTATTTTCCTTGTCTGAGCTCGTATCTGGATCAAAACTGTACAGCTGGATAGGTCTGCTATTGCTTGCCATTTCTTTGTTACGCTAATGCTAGCTTGGGCTTGTGAGGTGCTATAAGCTTGCAGGAAATTAGCAGAGCTAACTTCCACACCATTAGTCCCACCCACAACCCAGAGGTGAATTTTTAATGAGCTTCTGCTGCACTGTAGAAAATATGACTTAAAAATGACAAAGGCTTTATGATTTTGGCAAAAAAAAATTCACAGTCATAATTAAAGAACCACCGTGAATGATTTTACAATTGAAAAAATATATAGTTAAAGTGGGACTTTAAATCCCAGCTGGTGACTGGTCGGTTTAGTTCACACCTGCAGCATCTTTCTGCAAAGCTTATGTACCATTATGGAAGTTGATGGTAAAATTTACTTTATAGAAAGCAGATGACTGCAAGAATATGCTTTTTTTTTAACTCTTAAAATTGTTGTACTCAAAAGATTGTTGAAATGAATCCGTGCCATTAGAAAGAAATGGAAAACAACTAACTTGAAGTGCAGTAATATCCGCATTGCCAGAAACACAAACACACACAAAGCTTTAAATTTAAGACAAAACAAGAGCAAAACGATTAACTCCCTTTAAGGGACACTACTAGAACTAGCCACTCAAGCTTGTTGGGTTTATCTTTCTACAAGAACTCAAACCCACAACAAACCACACACAATTTCTTTTTTTTTTTTCACACAATTTCTGGCACCATCACAATGATTTTATTTAGTTTTTATTTTTTTAAACTGACCAATGGGAATCATAATTCTCAGTTTCACTGATCTGTCAAGGATAAACTCCCCCAACAACACACAGGAAGTAGAAGAAAGTGTGACTCAAGGAAGACCTGAATTCCACTCCAGTTGAAACAAAGAAGTGATGCTTTGGCTCTCAAACATTCCCACTACAAAATACAGAACTCATTTAAATAGCTTGCCTAATTAAGCTGGCATGGCCCGAGTCCCTCTGACCACATGAGAGTCTCACGTGGAGCACACTGCCACTGCTGTCGACGCTTTGCTTTAACACCTCTACACACAAGCAGTGTAGAACTTCATGCCAAGAGAAACCCAGGCTGCAGCCACATCTCTCACTCTTCCCTTCGATTAACTAAGTTTGTTTCTAAAAATAAAATAAAAACAGCTAATAAGTTGGGTTCACAAGTTAACACAAAAACTTTAAGTTATGGTCACTACATGATAAAAAAAAAAAAACTTCCAAAAAGGCCAGTGCGCCAAGCTCAACCAGGGGTCATGGTTATTTCCGACGGGGCTCATTTTCTTTGAGTGGATCTGGGAGCCATCCAAGGTTCCTGCCAGAATACAAAACACCATCTACACGCCTTGAATGAACCCCCAAGCGGAGGGACAAACTGGTGTCTAAGAGGTGAGAAACATCTTGTGATGGGTCTAATTACTTCTGCTCCAAGATTTCACAGTTTTGACCTTTGTCAAGCTTCTCACACAGAGCCCATTTGAAAGAGAACTGCAGAAGACTGTATTACTACTGGCAGAACCGTCTTAGATGTTGAATTAGGAAGAAAAACAATGTGGATTCATGCTATCTAAAATATTTGACTATATTCATATAATAACAATACTATATTTTGAGTAAACTGGTTTTAATTAAACTTAAATGCAGAGAAACATTTTCTTCTGGTTGAAATGGGACCAAACACATATCAGTCCACAGATATTGGAAACATGACTTTATAGAGATGTGAAAATGTGACAACAACAAAAAAAACAAAAACATGTTTTTTATTAATTCTATGGTAGATGCTACTCTTAAAAAAATCAGTGAAAAAAAGGATTCATCTATAACATAACTTAAATTGCATTAATATAACATTACTTTGTTGTATCAGTGACACTGACAAATGAAGTACTTTCTACTATCTTTCTATCTATACCCAAGGCGTGACGCTATGAAGGCTCATTTTTTAAAAGGTCAAACATTGTGCCTGCACATTAAACATGCAAAGATAAAAGCCCAAAGCTAGGTGTATCATTTTCAGGGTTAGATAACACAATTTATATTTGAAATTGATATTAGCAAAAAAAAAACAATGGCAAGATTACAACCTTACTATGAAGCATTATTAAATAATGTTAATATACAGCACAGTGTGCTTGTGGTAGAGCGTCCGCCCTACAACTGAGACTGGAAGGTTGTGAATTCAAATCCGCAGCTGAGTCAGACTAAAGACTCTAAAGAAAAAGGGGCCCAAAGCCTCCCTGACTGATACTCAGCAATAAGGAGTTGGATTTGGGGGTTAAACCACCAAATGGTTCCTGAGTACGGCTCTGTCTGCACCTCACGGCTCCCCCAGGGGAAAGGTCAAATGTGAAGAACAAATTATGTGACAGCTTATGGGATTTTACATTTAATAGATAAATTAACTGATGTTTGAGATTTGCAGATTTCTTCTTTATGCTTATTCCCTTACAGGCACATTTAAAGACCCACTGTAAATAGGGAGCTCTCAGTTACGGGTGACAAAAAGGGGGAAACGGGGATCTGCTCTGCAGAAAATACATCTTAGAAAACTAAACAGGTTTTTCTGATTTTAGAAAAAAATAATAGTAAAAATTGCGTACTTAAAAGACCACTGCGAACACTTAAAATCACTCAAAAGACGATTATAGTGGGACTTTAAAGCACCATGCACTTGTGGAATAGGCAGCAGGGCTGTTGTGAGCTTGCAGGATGCATCTACAAAGAACTAAACAAATCTTCCGAAATATTAATCTTACAGCAGCATCAAGCAATCAACTGATAATCCTGGATGTTAACTGGCTTTTTCCATCCCTGTCCATCTTGTAGGTTATTTTAAAAAAACATTTTACTAAATGTTTGCATAAAATCAGCTCCTTTTTTAAAATAGTCTCTACTGTACAAACTTTTTAGCTGCTCAGAACCCAAATTTCTAATGTGTAGGTCAAAGAGTTTACATTTGAAGTGATATAATGAATTTCATGGCACACTCCAACAGATAGTGGGAGAAACAGGGGACTACTTGGTTGGCAGAAAATTCCTGCAACTCCCTGAGGTAAATGTAGGACAAGTTGGGAGATACAGCATAATCCTTTCAACAATTCCAGACTGAGTTCACGTTTGCCTTGTTTACTGTTCCAAATGGAAATTTCCATGACATGGTGTTTATTATTCCACTAGTTTGCTTCCCTTTCAATTAGAGGCTATAATTTAGATTCATTCAAGAACCAGTGCAGAACGTGCATCTTTGATCCAACAAATATACAGATAAGGGGGTTGCATTTACATTCAACAGATGCTTTTATGTTAAAGTAATTACCGGATTCTGAACAGAACACAGCTGACTAAAAGACCGGGATTTGAACCTCTGATCAGTCAATTGGTTGGTTTCTCTAACCAGTGAGCTGCAGACAACCCCAGCATCATAAATCTGGGATTAGTCTGCTCACAAAATATGCACAGAAACACACAGATATAATTAATGAAGAGCTAAGACGTGTGGCATTTGTGTCTCTCTTCTACACAGTTTTTAATCAAAAAACTGAAATTATAGCAGAAGTTTTTATTTAAGGGACAACCACAAAGAAAATGTGAAACCAAACTCTGCTTTAGAAACAAACATGAACTAGAAAAACATTAAACTCATTTGTGCTGCTACAAATGAGAAAGCACAGAAAGAAAAAAAAAAACAGATTAAGAGCTTTGTTTTACAATTATTGGATTTTTGCGCCGTGGGAGTAGAATTATTAAATCTGTGACAGAGAAGCTGAACCATTGCTTTGCATTTGTAAAATATGACATTTTATATATATATGGATGTGGCTCATTTATAGCTCTGTGGGAAAATTCATATCCCCACAACGACTGACAATTACTGTCAAGAACTTGGATCTCACCGGAATGAATCATCGAGGAAATGGGGAGTTTCCCCACGCTTGTCATTTTGACAAACACTGACTCTACGAGTACATTAAAATGTAATTGCCCGTCAAAACAAAAGCTCTACTTCCATAAATAAAAAGGAAAATTTGATTTGTTTAAACCTTCTGAAGAATAGAGGGCTGCACGATCTGTCGGTCCTGTTGCCATTTTTATAAAGCCCATCATCAGTAGTAGACAATCCTCAAATATCATCAAGGATTACCTATGTAATCTAATATCATTATAGAAAATGGCATGTATTCCACTGATAGGGATAAAGTACTAAATAGGTGATATAATCCCCATTTTTTCAAGCAACCATCTCATTGAAACAACAGCATTACATAAAGTCCAGACAAAGAATTAATGAAAAAGGCCCACAAATACTGAACAAAGCTATCCAAGTCAGGAAAACACAAATACATTATTTTTTGATTTATAGAATACTTTATTCCAAAGATTCCAATCGTATTCTAGGAGTAATTGAAACCACGTGGGTTGAGTTTCCAAACAGAGAATAGCCCAGGGACAGCTGATCAAACATGAATCACATTATAAACTTGGAACAGTGGACTGAAGAAGACTACTGGTAAAACCAGTTTAGACAGGACTCGTTTTTTTCTGCACATGCTACACCTGAAAGGTATCCTGCACAAACAAAATCCCTCAACTACTACAGCTTTTTCTCTGGCTGAGAAAACGTTTTTAGAGGTAAAATAAAAAGTACCTTGTGGAATACCAAGGAATATTGTTTTTACACAGAATGTCATCCTTATATTTGTGATGAGCTGTCAGAGGACAACTACTGACCTGAATCTCCTCGTAGGCCTCGTCAATAGTGGTCACCTGGTGCTGCTCGTGCAATGCGGGCTCGTCGCAGAAAAAACACACCAGGTTTCTGTCGGTGAGGCAGAAGAGCTTGACCTTCTCGTGGTCCTTGCAGGGGTAATTGCTCCTCTGAGCGTTTAGAATGGCATCAAGTGGGAAGGCAGAATAGCGCTCAACAATATTGGATAACTTGAGGCTGGGCGAAAGTAGCGGATCGGCAAAAGTCCTCCTGCACTCAGGGCAATCCCGTGTTCCGAGCAGCTCCTGTCGGCTCCAGTGCTCTGTGATGCACTTCCTACAGAAGTAGTGCTCGCAACCAAAGCTGACAGGATCCTGGTAGATGCTGAGGCAGATTGAACAGAGCAGCTCGTCCTTCAGGCAACAAGCCATTTGAAATCGCAGAGACCAAATGGCCTCTAAGAGGACAACTTTGTGGAGCTGCGTAAACTTGGATTTATCTCAAGACGGTTGGTTTGATGCCATGAAGGTGTGGAGGGACGAGCGCCTGAGGTGTCTTGTGCCGTTACTGTGGTAATTGGAAAAAGAGAAAAATTAATCCGATTTTAAATCCATGAATACCACCTCTTAACATTTTTAAGCTTTAAGAGCAGCAGATTAATTTGGTGACACGCTGATGACATTCGCTCACAAAAATCCATTCAACACATTAGCTCGGAACCCCTTCAGATGTCTCATAGCTGGGTTTCCGCTCAGAGTTATCAATTCTAACGATGGAAAAAAAAAATAGTAACTAGGAGAAGCATCAGTCTACAGAGTTTAAGTGTTGTAAAGATGTTAGCAAAAGAAATGACAGGTGTTATAAACATAAGAGTTGGAATTAATGCAAAACAATGAACTGAAAAAAAGGCTATCTGTACCAATTTACACAAAATATAGTGTTAAAAATGTTGCAAAAAAAAAAAAATCTCCCCAACCTAAAACTGCACAATTATCCTAAAGTGATTCATACTACTTTCCTTTATACCTTCAAGACCCACTCCAATCATATTTTGATTTATTGTAAAAGAGTTCCCAGTGGTCTTTTCATTATGATTATGCTGTTTTTAGCAAAAAACCAAAAAAACCAAAACTGTAATTTTACAAGACATAAGATATGTCTTGTTCTTCCTTAGTGTCTTTGCCATTTTGCAGACCTGTCCGAATCTGTTATAACAAAATCGAGTGCCTAAGAAATTTCCCAGAAGTCCCTGCACATATGCAATGCTCACCAGATTGGTGAATTTAGACCACAATGCATTGCGTTTGAATAATTTCTTTTATAAACCATTTATCTTTTTTTTAATCATCATAACACCATGGATTTATTAACAGTCTTTGTAAAATGAAATAGGTTACATCTTATTTGCCATAAAGGAAAAAGAAAAAAAAACAGTGAGCAAGCATGGTGTCCAAATTCCTTTTAAAATGCAGGGCACTAGATAGTCCTGTACAATATAGTTTTATGGTAGTTAAGGAGTAAGGAGGGAATTCAGACATAGCCATAGTTTCTGCAGACCAGCAGTATTTCGTTAGAAATTTGCCTGAGTTTTGGGTGAGATTGTTGGCAAGGGTAAGCCCTTCCCCATTTCCCATCATTCCTGGGTTTACATGCTCTCCCGCTAGCTTACAGCCCCTCATAACTCCAACCTAATATTAGCCGGTCCAACAAAAGGGTGAGCATCCAGCCATACAGTTTTGATCAAGATACCTGCTGACGAGGAAAACAAGCATGTACATGGATCTGTTTGTCTGCAAGTGGATGCATCAGAATGGAGCAGAGCAGGAAGCTGGTGGTTTGCCATAGTAGCTTCAACGTCATACCCATATAATTTTCCAACGTATTTTTTCGTTCACTCCTGATTCACAATGACTTGAGAAAGAAATAACCAGAATCCCAATTTAGGCTTAATTTTCGAATACGTGTCCTCCATCATCAGAAAAAATGCCACAAGAACATGTCAAAATACCAAAAACGTGACTTTCATTGAAGTGGGTTTTTAAAATTGGCTTTATATGCAAAAAAGTAAATTTACTTTTACTTTGTTAGCTTCCCAATAATATATATACATGTGTGTATAATTAATAACCTTGAGACAATGAAAAATAAATTTAAAAAAACCTGTAAAAAAAATACCCAAATTTGATGGGAAAAGTTTAAAGCTAACAGTGTAGGGTTAGCGCACAAAAGGTAAATAGAAGTCTTTCGAAAAGCCTCGCGACCTGTCTCTTTAAAGGAGGCTTCCTTTTAAATTTCCTGATCGGGAGGGCTTCCTTGGACTGTTGGTGTTTAATTCACAGCAATGACAGCCTGCTAGTCCGATTTATTCATTAATAATGATCAAGTATCGTAAGTTAATTTGTACCGGAACCTGTTTGCTTTCAAGCCAAAATAGTAAACACAACCAGACCATCTCTGAGGCTTTTTACCAACCACCGACTGTAGCAGGAGGGCTGATTCAGGTGGAGTAAAGGAGAGGCGTAACACTAACTAAGCAGAAACATTTAACGGCAAATACCCAAAGTTCGAAGCACAACGATGTTGTAAAGCTTCTTAATAGGTAAACTCTTTTCTGTGCTAAATAATTAAGAGGTAAAAAGAACTCACTCACCACGCTGACCGCTGCAACACAGCCGCTCCAACTCAAGTGTCTTTTCATCAAGAGCAACACACAGCGGCAACAGACCTAACCAAGTCTGAAAATTGATGGGGGAGATTTCATTGGGGACACTTTTCTCAAATAGATAGTTTTCCTTTTTATTGCCTTGAATATTGAATAATTTGACATTTTTTTTAAATAATATGTAAACACATAGTTATATTAATTGAAAAAAAGTATTTAAAATACAATGGTAAACAAAAACGTTCCTCCTATTTTTATTCAAGAATGGTTTGGCTCATAGTTCTCCTTTGCTTGTTTTGTCGCTTATTCTAAATGCAAGGAATACAGTGAAAACAACGAACATTTTCATATAAAATAATTTATTCTAAAAATATAAACTGAACATAGACTGTCAATACAGTAAAATATGTTTTCCTGAATGTATGAGGAGTTCGAGGGAGACCTGTAGTTTCCATACGTTACCGCCAGAGGTCAGCATCTCCCTCTAAAAGGCTGCTGTGTGGGTTTTTTTTTTTTTTTTTTTTTTGGTGAAGATAACACATTTTTGACACTTCTGAATTAGAGAGGGGAATTCAGCAGGCTATGTTCGAACTTTGTTTGAGTACTATTGAATAACAAGTACGTGGAGGAGTAAGGTGACTAGAAAAGTTCCCCCTGTGCTTTTTTTTTTTTTTTTTTTGCTTGGAGACAAAGACAGGTCCCGTAAATACTTTGATTTAATCTCACTTCTTTATTTCCCAGAAGTCCCTGGGAAACCTGATTTATATTTCAAATATACACTAAAGGTTTAAAGCCATGTACTATATGGTATCATAACATCTAAACTTTTAATATTTTAAGGGTAATAAAGATGATTACTCCCCCTTTAAAGTCCCATAAATTGCATTCAGGTGGTTCAAAAGACAATATTTACATATTTATTTACATCATATTATTTACAAACTAACAGCAATAGTTTTTAAACTAAACACAGGATGACTTTTAGTCTTTTAGCAGCAACAAATACAAAAGACAATTCCCCAACACCGACAATTAAAAGACATATCTTTGTCTAACCAGCTTATTTACATGTTACAAATCATTTAGGGAAACAGTAAGTACTGTCAGCGCCACTCTCCGGTACAGATTCATGCGTCTGTTCACCTTCCTCTTGCTTTGGGCTGCTGACAGACCAGTCTTCCACTTCAGAGGGAAGCTGGCACTCTGGTTGCCTTGAGTCTATTGGATTGACAGTCTGATAAGATCCATTTCCTATGTGCACGGTGATGTTTACATTAACATGGGGGCTGTTAGTCACTGGACTAATGATCTGTGGGCTGGTGGGTTGAGAGGAGGGCTGTGCTGTGATGCTGGGCTGGAGGGTGACCACCTCAGGGTTAGACAATAAAGTCATAGGTTCTGACAAAGCAGAGATGGGATTGTTGAAGTCTGAATTGGAGTGTAGACTGCTGGGCTCATTACTGTTGACATCGCCTGGTTTCGTGAAGGTATCAGAGCTGTTACTGTATGGACTTGCATCACTGCTAGCTTCACTTTTGCCCAGAAGACACTTTTGTTCAATGATCAAACCCATCTTCTCATGTTCCACCACACCACTCTGAACAATCTGTAGGTGTGAGAAATGAAAATCTCAAATTAGGCTTTTTATACTATTATAGTACTGTTTAAGAGGGCTACAGAAAAACACTGTGAACTACAAATAGCACAGCAATGATCACAGAAACATTCCTTTTGAAGAGTCCAGTAAATTCTAAATTTTAAATCCAGAGAAGTCTCAAGGATTCTAGTGTTGAAATTCAATAATTCTCAAAGCAAAGTTCCTTAAAGCCCAACTCTAATCATCTTATGATCTATTGTCAAAGTATTCCCAGTGGTTTTTTAATTATGATTATGCTGTTTTTAGCCAAAATCAAAATGCCTGTGTTGTTTTCCAAGACATAGTTTCTGGAGAGCGGCAGAAGTTCATCAGGAATTCCCCTCTGAGTGTGGGAGGGACTGAGTAAGCTTGCACTTACTTCCCATTATCCCTTTGTTTACACTCTCTCCTGCTAGCTTCCAGCCACTCATAACCCCAACCTAACATTACCAGTGCATCAAAAATGACGAGCAACATTTGGGTTACCCAGCCGTAAAGTTGTGAGCCAGATGCCAGCACGGACGAGGAAAACGTTAATAGATCTAGTCATCTACAATTAGATGCATAGACTGCTGATTGTAGTTTCTACGTCACTACAAGCTTTTTTAAAGATCATTTTTTTCATCTACTCCCAATTCACTACGTTTTCAACAAAGGAAATACTCAGAAAGGCAGTTTTAATCCTAATTTTTTTTCATATTTGTCCTTCATCATAAGAAAAATTCTACAAGAACACGTTAAAAATACCAAAAACACAATTTTACTTGGAGTGGGTCCTTAAACTGTAAGTAGAATATTTAAAAATCTCTAGAGGTTCACACATTACACTTTTGTCTTGACATTATTTTGGCATGTGTGGTGACTGATGAGAAAAATGATTACTAATTGTGAAATCCAATAAAGCATGAAAGAGTTGGTCATAAATGTGGAAGTAAATAAAAAAGACAGTAGACAGAACCTTGTTTAGCACAATGTAGTCCAGTTTATGTCATATAAAGTAATGACAGTAAATGTAAACATTTAAAAGGTGTCACTAATACCTAAACACCCAAAAAATGTTCAAAGACAGAGGGTTTAGGCCTCTGCAAGTAACTGATTACAAGAAATAAGACAAAAATCCATAAGGCACATTTAGGTTTAAAGAAGAAAAGATGACTTACTTTGCCACCATTCTCGCAGTTCCTGTTAGCATCTACTTTAGGATGCAAGTTTGCAGAGTCTGCAAAAACAAGACATGGAGCAGTTTCAAGTAGGGAAGTGGAATTCACAGGCAAGAGGAAGATCAATCCTATTTTTATCCTCCGTTAAACTTAAATTACATTTTTTAAAAAGCGTTGAGCTTGCCTTGACCAATGAAAGCGTTGCCTTTACCTGTCCTCTGTCGTTTGTGAAAAAAGAGCAGCAACACAGAAGTTAGGAGAAGAAAAACTATTCCAACGACACTGGTGGCGACTACAACTGAAAGAGAGATGAACATGGGTAAATCCAACATGAAGCCCAGAAAAGAAATGGAGATATTGGCTCTATTTTGAAATTTGATGATGTTGGTGTTACCTGGTTGCATGCCAGGTTGCTTTGTTGAATGGGGACTTTTTGTTAGAGATTTGTATGAAACTAAAGAGCTGGAAGTCTGGGTGAAACCTTTTGCTCCCTGAGGCGTTGTAAAGTTTGGTGCTGTTTCTGGATTGTTTGCTTCTGTACTTGTGAGGACAATCACAAGTAGGGCCCTTGGTGTAGTTCTGTCAGGAGGTTTTGCAGCTTCAGCTTCACATATATTATCAGAGGTTGCATTACCTTTTTTGACAAGAGCCATCCCTTTACAGCTAAGAGGAAAAAAAGAAAGAAGTCAAAAATTAGAGGCCTTTGACAGCAAATGTACAGTGGAGCTCTGTCACTTACTCTGTATGCGGCTTGCATTTCTCACTGTAGGAGGAAATGCTCGAAAACGTTCCATCGGGGCACTCCTGACATTTCACATCTGAATAAGGTGTGCCTTGAAGGTAAAAGACAAACTTTTAATAAATTATAAAAGTGACAAAAACTAAAAAAATATGGTGTGGGATCTAAGAGGTAAATTACATCTATATTGAAATAATTACATGACAATGGGAACATAAATCCATTTTATGGTAATTAAATGTAATTTACAGGTAGATATCTTAACTAAGTAGAAAATCTACTAATATGATAGATGGATCCTGATCTTCAAATAACCTTTGCTGAGAGAACTAAGGAGTGAAAATTCTCAAGAGAGTACACTATGAAAGATTTTAATCTGAAGAAGCAACTTTGAAACCAAGATTTCTTTTGCCCCAAATGGGCAAAAGGTTACCTACTGTTTTTACTGTTAAAATAGACCCCTTCATGTTTTTCTAGGTAACTCCAGGAGGGGGGTAAAAATACCAATTGGAGACCACAAGGGTATAGTCCTATGCACTCACTTGGCACGCAAGCTGATCCTTTTGATGTATACCCTATTGTGTGCTTGCAGACTGTAATGTGCAACAGGCAGTAATAATAATAATAATAATTTTAAAGAAATGTTAAACACAAAAAACATGCTAAGTTGAAGAAAAACCTGCGTTCTTGCTCCTTACAAATGAATTTGAATGGTAGACAAGTGACTGCAGTAGTCTTTACCTTGCACAGAAACTCCATAGCCAGGACTGCAGTTTCTGTACCTCTTACAAGCAGAACACTCTTGTGTAACATTTCCCATCTCGCAAAATGCCCCAGGCTCACAAACACACACAGCATTTTGGGTCAATGTGCAGTTCTGCTTGTACTGAAGTAATTTTTCTGATGGAATACAAAGCAACAGCTTAGAGCCATTTGCAAGGAGAGTTGATGGGTACATTGAAAATAAATAGGTAAATGATATAGATATAAAGTATCTTTACTGACTTGAATGACATTTTTTGCAGGACCAACAATTTTGAGCAAAATTCCAGGTCTCCAAAAATGTTTTTGGCTTGCATGGTTCACACACAGTCTCTTTGTTTTTTGAGCAGTGCTCTTTAAAGTGATAACCTGCAACAGCATGCAAACAGTTAATACAAAGACACATACATAGTCACTAAATCATTTGTATTTATATTTTCACTGCTAGCTCTGTATGAAATTTCTAAAAAAAAAAAAAGACAGCACTTTTTATTACATTGTTACTCTTTTTCAAGACTCATTGTATTGGATGTGTGTTCTAAGAAAATAAATACATTACAGATTCTAGTTACCCTCTTGATTTTTGAATCCAGAAAACATTTAATATATTTCTCAAAGCCAAAACCTTTAGAAATAAATTAAAAATGTGAAAACATGCAACAATCTGAGTTTTCTTTAGCCCATTAAACATACGTTAGAATAAAAAGTGTAAAAGGTAAAATTATGGCATTCAAATGGAACTGAAGACAAACATTAGAGTCACAAATTAACTGTGTAAAAATGATTGATTTAATTGATAAAATAAATAAAAACAGTTGTCGTTTCAAAACAATTAAATTTTTTTGTTCCTTTATTCACTTAAGAGCAAAGTTATTTTCCATTGTTTAAACAAAACTGGCACAAAGTATTAAAATTACATTTAAAAAAAAAACTTGTCAACTAAAAGTGAGTTTGATAAAGACGCAGGAGTGATCAAACCATTGTGATGGCAAGGCTGCTTGTGTGCTATGTCCTCAATGTAAGCTTCCGTCAAAGGTGTGTTTTTTTTTCTGTGGTAACTATTGACTGTATATGGGAATTGGACTGAGTAACCCCCCCCCCCCCCCCACCACCACCACCACCACCACACACACACACACACACACACACACACACATATTCCAAACAGGAAGTACTCGCTGGCTCCATAAAACCCAAATCCAATAGACTTTTAATGAGAAATAATCTTTTACTCAGTCATTATTTAACCAGAAGGGTGTGGACTTCAAACAAGCTTACTCCTAATTGGCGACAGTAGTTGCCATAGAAACGTTGACTCAGACTGACTCTGACCAATCACTGACGTCTGGCTCCAACATCCCTATTGTGAAAAAATGGCGACTGAACTGCCTTCATTTCGCTGGAGCTGGAAGTATGGCATTTTCTATGGGTGACGTCATACCCACTCAGTCCAGTTCTCTTATACAATCAATGGTTGTAACTCTGGGTAACTTTTTTTCTGTCTATAAATGCATGATTGGTTTTAAATAACCTGTAGTATGGACCAAATAGAGTCAAAATGAGAAATGACGTTATTTGACCCAAATGGCATTCTGTGTCAGATTTGACCCATACTTATGAGGCTTCGCTGTGTGGTTAAAACTCTTTTTTTTTAAAAGGTAAATATACTCCATCTCTCTACTGGCACTCAAGCAAACAAACATGTTAGCAAATATATAGAATTTTTGCATGTTTTTACATAGGTTTTAGCATTTTAAGGAGGACATTTGTAGAATGTTTTATTTTTTTAGATTTAGATCGTTTGTTAGCTAAAATGCTATATAGTAATAATAATTTTAAGGGATTCTGTTATCTATTATTTCAATGGCAATGGTTTTCCTAGCCTATTATCTGAGGTTCCTCCTGCATTTGGGATAATTGAGTATATATTTTGTTGTTCAGAAGTATGTTTAAAGTTCATTTAATGAAGTGCCTCAACAAACGTGTTCCTTTTTTTTTAGAAGACTATTCGCACCTAATTTTCTAAAATACGTGCAGTCAGTGTTGAGAATGTTCTTGGCCACACTTATTTTGCTTGGGGTTAAAGTCAGGACGCCCAGGACCGAGGCTAAAATATGTAAAAACATCCCTCTTTCAGCTTTGGACACATCTATGTACTGTAAGTGTTGGTAATGGTTTAATATAGCAGCACTTCAATATTCACTGTGCCAATTGGTAACTATTCCTGTTTTTACAATTACGCCTTAAAAATACATTCAACGACAACATTTGCCTTAGACACATTTTATATAAGTGCGGACTATGCAGCAATGTGTATCTTGGCTGCACGTATTACTAGTGGCCAAAATGGATTTCCATCAGTTTTTGTGCTTGGATGCATGTAAATGTGTGGGAATAACATCAGCTTTTAATTGCTACTGTTGCCCATTACTTAAAAGGGTACAGGAATATTTTATTAATGTCTTTCAAATTGAATCGTGTTTGGTTTACTGGCTTGATATTATGACACATGAAGAAGCATTGAAGCATGTGCAGCCTGTTTTCTCTGTAGTTTTACATTATAGAATTAGAGCTTGCTATTTTATTATTATTTTGTATGGGTGGAAATTAATTTTATAACCTTAAAAGTGAGTTTTTTCTATCATTTTGGTGTGGTGTTTGATAGCATTAGACTTGTGGAGGTAGTTCAAATTAAATGAACACTATCCCTGCCAGACGCTTTGGTGTATAAGTGGTTTTACACTGATACACACTGTGAATGAACAGAATAACAATTATGTGCAGCATTAAATATACCCTACAAGCTGTTGTGGTTTACTCTTCTGTGTCATTGACAAAAATGACTTGCTGTAAGAGATCAGTGATAACTCCTTGGCGTTTAGACTGATATATCAAATGGAAAATAAAATTAAGAATTAAAAACTAATGTGGCTGATCAAGATTTTTAAAACTCTAAACTTGTGAATTATTCTCTTATTAGTTTGACTTCATTTTAAAAAGAAAAAAAAAGCATCTTCTTACTTTAACACCTCCTCCCCAAACATTTATCATCAGCAGATATAGCAGCAGATATAATTTAGAGAATTGGTGGGAGGGTAAAGTATTATTAGAAAGGGCTCTTACCAGGTTGGCACCTCTTACAGCACAAGTCAGAACCATCTTTCAGGTACTCTGTTGTTTTACTGCAATTGCTTTCATGTGAATATGCCTGATTTGAGCCGGGGCAAAAAAAAACAAAAACAAGTGAATACCAAACATTTATGTCTCTGTATTCCCATAAATCATCTGATTCACAACATAGTATATAGGTAGACTATATACCTATATACGATATGTTTTCTGTCCATCTTAAGACATTATTTGAATATTGCAAGAAGCAATAGTAAAATGATCAATTCAATCATTTGCTTATCATTGGAAAAAGCAAGTAGGCAAAAATACAATTTGTTATGCTAAAGAGAAGCTATGAATAGTACCAACCCACCCACACACTGTGACCATCTTTTCCATTCAAGCCTGTATCTGCTGACTGAAGATGCAGAGAAAGTAGCAGTCAGTATGTAGAATTCACATGTGCATTCACCTCGGCATGTCCTTCCTCTTTAAAATCATTTTTTTGGGCATTGCACAGTTGCATCAGTGCTTTACCTCAAAGCAAAAACCCTGCATTGGTTTAGTGAAAGGAATCAGAAGCACTGTTGACTGAAAACTATCTAACCACAGCTCTCTGTGATGACATGCAGGTCAAAATGTGCTTATTGCAACTGCTTCTTTGCAGGTTACAGGAAACTGCTCCGAAAGCGTTCAGTCCAGAGAATAGACTTCATCTGAGTTTTTGTAACCACAAACATATTAAATGGGGTGATGATATAATCTGTCTGAGAACACTAGTGGGACTGAATGCAGGTTATCTCAGATAACATTCAGTGTTTTACTTTGACTCTTGGTACCATGCCTTTATGTTAATGCACACTGAGCCTGGAGATCTGCTGAAAATCTGTCAGCTTCATCCACAATACAAGTGTCTGAATCTCCATGTGACACTAAATACTAAAAAGCTACCGGTATACATATTGTGGTTTGTCATAAAACAATGACCCAGACCAATTCACCACTCTTTAATTTTCTTTTTGCTCTCACTCACAAGCTAATTGTTATGATAAATAGGAACTTCTACGAGTGGGTTTCTATTTCATGAAAGAGTTTCCCTTTAGTGGTTTCTTCAATAGAAACCAAAATAGTTCAGGAGTTTTTGAAATATAAAGTTTTCACACGAACACTACAAAAAAGACCCTAGCTAGGATTTTTTTCTGGTTTGCAATTTTTTATGCCTTTTCGTTCAGAATAAGGAGTTATTTCAGGGGAACACTTCACTAACAAAAACATAAATCCCAATAGATCAACCACCAAGGGGACTACAGTCCCAAACAAGAAAAATCAAACATCAGAGGGCTTACCTTGGTAGTCTGGACACTCAGCAGAACCAGAAGAATAAACAAGTCCCTCATGGCCTCTTTAGTATAAACTATCAGGGAGAGGATGCAGCAAACAGCATATGTGCTGTGTTGTTCATTTTCTGAAGGCGGGTCAGAACTCGGAGCAGGAACAGTTTCCTTGAATTGAGTCAAGAATTTGGAGGAAGGAAGGAAACGAACAAGCAGACGCTAACCTAAATTCACTGCTTTGGTGTGAATAATGTTGGTGAGTAAGGCTGAGTGTGAAAACTGGGGTTGTACTTCCTCATCTGGTCTGTTACCTGTATGTAAAGCACTGAGTAAATGTTTTTATTCAGTAAAAACTCAAGGGTCAACAATTGTTTTTTCAATAATCCAAATCATCATTACTCATCTCATTATTATCCCTGGGGTTGATATTTGTTTTGTATTTATGTTTTAAATAATGGGCTGTTGGATTATAACACCAAAACCAATACACTCTAATGTAGTCTAACAGAAAAACAGGAACTGCAGCATAAAGTAAAGATTGTTTCCTAAGTCTGTACTATACATTCTTCCCCCTTATTCATGAGAACCTTTTGAAACTCTATATTTAGGGTTCAACTACTTGAAAAACATGGAAGTTGAAAAGTTGTTGTTACTACACTGATGGTCAAAGATAGGATGTTAAAGCACAAACATAGAAGCATTTATTTATTTGTTTGGATAGTCAGAACCCCTTGCAGTAAAATGTCTTTGGCTACATTACTGTGCATGCTTTTGAATTAGCCCAGTGTTTGACTCTGTGTGTTTTAGTATGAGAAGTTGACATTTCAAAATAAAGTTTCTCCTCCCACATCCTTAGAATTTCTCTGGAGTTCAAGCACAACAGCAGAACTCTTTTAAAGTCTGAATCCTAAAGTTTCTTAGTTTTTACTTTACAATGTGGCAGTTTCAGTTCCTAAGTCTCATACTCAGTGTCATTTAAAAAGAAAAACAAGTGAAATGTTTTCTGGAACATCTTTTTAAGCATTACTTTTCATAAACTACACATAAATACATTGATTTTGCTTACTGTACTGATGAATCATTTCTGAAAGTACAGCGTGACCATTTTTAGATGACGGAGGTAAAATAAAAAAAAAGGTTGCTCAAATCCCTCTTAGATCCTTAGATCAAACAGAAAATACGGAACCTTCCGGTAACAGTGGGAATTTACGGCAACAGAATGCAAAGACATTGGGGATGTTTGCAGTCTTTCCTTAGGGGGTCCTAGGGTCTTTGGCTCCAGTTTCAAACCCTGTTTCTCCATGGCAACCACAGGGTTTCTCTGACTCGAATACATTCAACTTAAAAACATTTTATTTTATGTGTGTGTACATTTACACTTATATATATTTATACTCATATATATATATATATATATGAGATATGTCTTTGTGTGAGTCAGCCCTTTGTTAAATCCCCTGAAAACCTGCATGAAGCCTTGCTCATTTTCCTCCCGCTAACAAAGTCAAGTTTACTGGCCTGCAAAACAGACCGGAAAGTGCTCGGGGTGGTTGGCAACCCTATGTAGTGAGCATTCGGTATATGTAGCTGTGGTTTTCTGCAAACAAACTAAAAGTTTCAACCTTTGCAAGCTACAGTGTTCCCCAACCCACGCTGAGGAATGTAAAAAGAGAAGTGTGAGGACGTGAGTGTCAAAACGTACAGATGGACAAGGAAACACGAGCTGTGACCACAGATTGATGACTCACTGGGACTTCCTTCATTTTTTTTCAAACACAGATCAAACATCATCCTTTTTTTTATTCCACCATCCCCTCCCTACTGCTGAGAGCTTTACACACTCTCCTGCTAGCTTATAGCCCCTCACAGCCTCATGCTAACTTTACCGGTGCCACAAAAATGTAAAATATTGGATCCTGACATACACTTTTGAGCCACATTCCTCACTTCGACAAACAAAAAAACAGAGACGTACATCGATCTAATTTTCTGCAAGTGGATGAGATCTTTTTCCAAAAAGCATTTTTTTTGTCTTGCCTGATTCACAACAATTTGAAAAAAGAAACATTCAGAAATCCTATTTTTAGCTTAATTTCTTAAAATATGTCCTCCATCATGAGAAAAATGTCACAAGAACATGTTAAAAATCCAAAATTTCAATTTTCATTAGAGTGAGTCTGTAAATGAAATGCAAATAGGTTCAGTGATTGACTTCTTAATTTAACAAATGTTCAGTTAACTCGGGAAACAGAAAACCTTATTATATCAAAAGTAAATCTGAACTATTTGTCTAGTTGCAAATAGTTTCTTTTTTTTTTTTTAAATAAAATGATAACAGAGAAATCTGTAACAGACCGGTGACCTGTTCAGGGTGTACCCCACCTTCACAGAACAGTAGCTGGGTTAGCTCCAACAGCCCATGACCTTGAAAAAGATTTAGGGGGTTTAGAAAATGGATGGATAACAAATAAAATAAATTATACAAAAACAGAAGAGTTAAGTAAAACAATGCATTTATTTTGAAAAACTCTTAAACTGCAAAACATAATTCTAAAAAAGAGTACACCCTTCAGTTTTTGTATGAAAAGGTTATGATGATGCAGGGTTGAAAGAGCTTCCCAGTCTCCTTGGAGGAAAGTGTTGGTAGCTGTGACGAGTCAAGCGGGACACATTAGAAAGGTGGTCAAAGCGTTTGCAGTGGGGCGCTTTAGGTGCAGACAAACCCTGAAAAACAAACCACAGTTTCATGTTACCATTTTAATACCAATTTAGTAACAAACTGCATCTCTCTGTTGTACAGTCATGTCACCAGCGGTCCTGTCCCTAACTCATAGGTGAACTATTGCTGCTCTCCAGAAACTAGACACAGTATTTTATTATGGATAAAAACGGCACAATCATAATTTAAAAAAAAAACCCTGGGAACACTTTTGCAGTACATCAAAAGATGATCGGAGTGAGACTTAAAGGAAAGAGTGGCTGCGGCCCCTCAATCTGAGAAAGATGACAGAGCAATTTGGAGTCCATCATTTGTTCATTTATTGTTTTAACAGATTAGGTGCCAGTCTTCCAAAGAACAGACATTAAAAATGAATTGTTAACAGAAACTGCCAAAAGAAATACCAAGGTAAAGACCGTTTCCACTGCCACTACGTACAATTTTGCACATTGTCCACATCAATTTCTTAATGAATGTGTGAAATGGTAAACGGCGTATATTATACTTGTATAGCACTTTTCTATCTTCCAGTATGGCATCCGGCCCCAAGTCACAAGCCCATTCATTCATGCACACACAAACATTCACACACTGATTGCGGTTCCGCTGCCAACCACTGGCGCCTGCCTTCCATTAGAAGAGATGTGGGGTTCGGTGTCTTGGCCAAAGACACTTTGACACATGGGCGGGCAAGACGGGAATCGAACCTGCAATCTTCCGATCAGAGGCCGACCGCCCTACTGCTCTAGCTTTTAATAAAAGCAATGCATTGGTTTGAAAATAAAATCAAGTTTAATTGTTTAAAAGAAATAGTCAGTCCATCATGAACACCCCTGTATTTTCAAATGGCAAATGCCCTTTAAAATGTAAAGCATCTTGTAGCTTGTAGAAAGTGAGCCACTTAAAAAGACATTGATTGGAAGCCAACCAGCAACGGCATGAGAATGACTTCAGGAGTTTTTGAAATGATGTCAGACTTCAGGCAAGTGGAAGAGCTGAGGTGAGATGCAGTCAAAGCAAACACAGACTGCTCTGCCTGCCACCTCAATGAGCTGATAGCATCTTCCAAAAATCATCTACTTTAAGCCTGTGATGGCAAAGGGTTTACAAGTACTGAATAACAGGATGCTACTAAGCCTTTTTCACACAGTGCATGCTGGTTAATTCACGCTTACTTCAAATGTCCGAATGCGCATAAATGACTGGACCGCAAAGGCTTGTTAAAATGTGGATTTTATCATCTGTCAGAAAAGGAGAGCAGTTCTGAGTGTCTCACCTCCATTTCTGTGTCAGGTGACTCATCGGAATGTTTTATTTGAAGATTGCTTCGTAGGTCCAGACTGCCGGGTGGAGGTATGCTGTTCTGACCTTTATTTGACCATCCTGAGAGACAGTGCTGCAAAAGCATCGAAATAAAATAATGAGTGACAAAAAGAATGGGGTAAAAATGTGGTAAATGAGTCTAGAGGGTGTTAAAATTGTGATCTTGTTGATGCCCCAATGAAAGCAGTTTGAACTAAAAGAGGAAACAACATTAAACTGAACTGCAACAGTTGCACCTTAAAGACCCACTCCAACAAAAATTGTGTTTTTGGTGTTTTTAACATGTTTTTGTGGCATTTTTCTCATGATGGAGGACATATAGAAAGACAATTAAGCTCAGATTTAATTTATTAGTATTTATTTAGTTAAATTGTTGTGAATCAAGAGCAGATGCAAAGATTCAGTTTGAAAAAGAGCGTATTTGTGACATAGAAATACACTGGGTGAGCCACAAGCTCCTTGTTCCGCTCTATTCTGATGCCTCTACTTGTAGACAAATAAAATCCATGTACGTCCTCGTTTTTCTCGTCTGAGCTGGCATCTGGCTCAAAACTGTACGGCTGGATAGCTCCATTACTGCTTGCCGTTTTTGTTACACCGACAATGTTAGGTTGGGGTTGTGAGGGGCTGTAAGCTAGCAGAAGAACAGGTAAAAAGAGAGCTCTCAGCAACAGTGGGAGGAAGGAGGTGGGGTTGCTCCACACCAATAGTCCTGGCCATAACTCAGAGGCAAAATTCTAAAAAAATTGGGTAAAAAAGGCATAATTATAATTATGCCTTTTTTAGTTATAATTTAAAAAATACTGGGAACACTTTTATAATAGATCAAAAGATGAATGGACTGGGACTATGACTGGCAACATGTTAAACTCAATGCTTCTGTGCTTCTGTGTGTCTCGTAATCATAAGTGATACTAGGTCATCTCACCGCTGGTAAACCAAAACTATCAGATGGGTCGAAGCTGCATCGCCGGTGAGCTTTGTATTTGTGAGGCGGCAGGAGGGCGGCATGAGGAATACTGACCCTAAAAATAAAATAAATGAGGAAAAATGTTTTTAAAAGTGTTATTTTTATAGGAAAACTTTTTTTTTTAAATGCAAATTCTGAACAATTTTTGGCACAGCTGAAATTCAAACAGCTCAATCCTCTGAACTTTTGAGCAAAAACTGCAGAACATTATTTTTACCATTATTTTTACCAAACATTTTTCTAGAAAAACAGACTTTTTCTAGTGCTGGAACCAGCTTCTTGAAGGTAAGGATCTGCATCCAGTTTCCATTGTTTTTACAAAATCTGTATGAAGGTGAATCATGTTTTTTTTTGTTTTTTTTTTTTAGGAAAAACGAGGACTGAAATACAATATTGGTGTTAATCATTTAGACTTTGGGAAAATTTCACGCTATACATTACTCTATATGATCTGTCTATTTTTTATTTACTTATTTGTTTGTTTGTTTGGCTATTTGATGTTCTGTGATTTGTATTGTTACTTGTTCTTTCCTTTGAGCTGGCATTTTGAGTCAATTTCTACTCTGTGAGATCAATGAAGTTCAGTAAAATTCAAGTAATTAAAAACAAGTAATCTGAAATCAAAACTAGCTGTAAGCTAATAAGAATTTGAAATAAATGTAAAACAAAGACTCAGAAAGTAAAAAGAAAAGTGTTTTTCTTTATCAGTAAGGAACATAAATGTTAGAATAATGTTCTGCAGTGGGAGGAATCTAGCTTGACTTTGTTTTGGAATTGTGTACATTTCCTACTATTATCTCAAGCTGTAAAAAAGTACAGCAAATGTTTTCATTCAACTTATTGCTGAAAATGTAATCCTAAATTTGTGCCAAAATAAACACAAAATATTCAACAAAGGTTTTCCAGCCAATGTTGCTTTGTGAATGTTGTAATTTCTAGTCACAGTACACAAAAAAATTAACACAACACAGGTAATAAACATTAAACTGGATGGAAAAAACCCACAAAGTCTCCGTTTTTTTCTTGTTTGTTGCCTGATTGTTCATTTAAAAAAAACATTAAAACAAAGGTAAATATATTTAAGCTGGAAACATTACAGTTTTTCCTTCCAGACATGGTTTCACTAAAGCACACTGACATGTCACTCTTGCCTGATCAGAGCTGGCTCTGCAGCAGTGTGAGGGTGCGAGGATTTGAACCTTTTGCACACTGTGCAGCAATCCTGAGAGTGAAGGGGAACAGGAAACAACCTGCTGTTAATCCTGTAAGAAAATGTACCTGGAAAAAAGTTGATCAAAGCGAGAAAAATGTTAGTTTATCTGTAGGAAAAACAAAACAAAACAAAAAAAACCAAAGCGATTGAGACAAATACACAATCCCTCACAATGGTGGCTGTCCTTGTTGGCCTCTGGATCATCTTTGTCGGTCGGGTGACCTGAAGCTGGAAGACTCACATCAGAAAATCTAAAGAGAAACAAAAAGGCATAAAATTCAGCATGCATTATCCATGTATTGTGAACTAATATTTTAAGAATACTCACTCTGTCTGGGCAGCGTGTACACACTCGTCTTTATTCAGTGATCGAAAAACTCGCAAATCATCGAAGAACTCATCGGAGCGCTCCACCACAGAATCTTCAGTATCCAGAACTCCTATGTGAAAAAAAGCAAACATGAGCTGCCAGATGTGTGTGATGGATTAGGCGATCCTCATACTAACCAGACTGACCTGCAATCCAATCATATCCAAGTAAAGGCTGCAAACAGGGCTTTGCTGCAGCTGGTGTGTCGTCACTTTTACTGGACTGGTAAACATCTCTACTCTGAACGTCTATCTGCAAAATCAAACACATTGTGCAGAATCTGAGATGCTCTTCTGTGGAACATAAATAAATATCATTCACATGAGTTCATTTCAGAGCTAAACAAATACAAATATCAAAACTCCAACTGATTTTTTTTCTACTGTAAAAAAAATCCCAGTGGTCTTTTAATTATGATTATGCTTTTTTTTATGATAAAAAAGCATGAGTTGTTTTTTGAGGCATATTTTTTGCAGCGCAGCAGGAGTTCGTTAGAAATTTGCCTCCGAGTTGTGAGTGGGACTGTTAATGCTGAAGTAACCATCCGTTAATATCCCAGAGTGCCTCTGTTTACACTCTCTCCTGCTAGCTTCTATGGCCAAAGCTAACATTAGCGCAACAAAAAATAGCAAACAATATCAAAGCAATCCAGCTAGACAGTTTTAAGCCATATGGCAGCTCAGATGAGGAAAATAATGAATTTATTTGGCTGCAAGTGGATGATTTAGAATTCCAGTGAAGCAGAGACTTTGGCCCACCCATGGTAGTTGCTGCGTCACAAACTCAAGCTTTTTCAAACCACGGGTCTTTATCTGCCCCTGCTCTAACACTATTTTTATAAAAAAATGCGGTTTAAGTTTAAATTCTTTTATACATGTCGTCCATCGTGAGTAAAATGAGAACATGTTAAAAACAGCTTTCATTGAAGTGGGTCTTCATAAGTTTATAGACTTTTTAGGAAAGGAGTAATGAATAATATCCTTTTTTTTATTTTATGGTTTGAATGAATTAGTGATATGACGTTTGTATTGAGGCTTTGAGGCGTGTGCCGAGTAGTGGAGGGGACAAAGCGTGTATCAAACATTGACTGTACACAGAGTACTGGACAGAGCGGGTGTGACGTCACCCATAGAAAATGCCTTACCTCCGGCTCAAGCAAAATGAAGCCAGTTCAGTTGCTATTTTTCCACAATAGCGACGTCGCCATGTTGGAGCCAGATGACAGTGTGTGGTTTCAGTCAGACTTAGTCAATGTTTCTATGGCAACTACTGTCACCAATCATGCGCTAGCTTGTTCGAAGTCCACATCCCTTCCACTGAAAGCGGCCCGGGAGAATCTGACAATCAAACATTTGAGGTGGAGGCCAGTTGTTTCTGAGGGTTGTTATGAATCCCTCTGGCTCCCTTCAAAATGTGGGCGTTTGATAGAGCGCTGGGGTCAGGGAGAGTTTGGTGACAGTTTAGAGATTTAGGAGAGAATGTTGTTTTTAATAAAAAGGAATCAAATTGTTACATAAGCACAGTCAATGTGTTCCTATTTTTTCTTTTAACCCGACCACCTTTTCATAAAAGCAGACTTCATGTTAATATTGTCACAAGCTTTATTGATACCACAAACATATTTAATCCTTCATTTGATCACTATAAATCTTTCCAACAGAACTAAGGTGATCATAATTGTTCTAACACGCTGCCTGTTATACAATTTTTTGTCCACTTGATGGCAAAATTAAATTCATTTACATTAAACAATTATTTATTGCGGCTGCACGGTGGCGCAGTGGTTAGCGCTCCTGCCTCACGGCAAGAAGGTTCCCGGTTCAAGTCCTGGCTGGGGGACCTTTCTGTGTGGAGTTTGCATGTTCTCCCCGTGCATGCGTGGGTTTTCTCCGGGTACTCCGGCTTCCTCCCACCGTCCAAAAACATGCTTCATAGGTTAATTGGTTACTCTAAATTGTCCCTAGGTGTGAATGTGAGTGTGCATGGGTGTGTGATTGTGGCCCTTGCGACAGACTGGCGACCAGTCCAGGGGTGTACCCTGCCTTCGCCCATGAGTAGCCGGGTTAGGCTCCGGCAACCCCGTGACCCCGAAAGGGATAAAGCGGCTTGGAAAATGAATGAATTATTTATTGCAGGTTGGGTTAAAATATGTATCTTAAGTATTAAAAAGGTCATCATAGTTTGATGAAAAAGTTTTATTTCGTTTTTTTTTTTTAATTGTTTTAACTTCTCCTTCTTGCAGTAATTTTTTTCAATATTTATTTAAAATACTGTTTTTGTTCAGTTCATACAGTTTGTTATGTGAAAAGTGTTTTGTTCAACCAATGAAATATGAATGCAAATGTTAACACTAGTCAAACTTCTTATCAAATCATAAATAAATCTGTGAAATATAGTCAAAGTGATACTGAATTTTGACATTGATGCCAAGCCCTAAATATTAATCTATAAGACATATACATTGATTTTTCCTAAAAGCAATTTCTTGTTTTATAAGCAAAAAAAATACATTAGTTATTTATTTTTTTTATATAAGAATTGATTATTCTAAAACTAAAAGTTTCAACTCTGTTGAAGTTAAACTGATTATGTGAACATTTGTTTTTCATTACTGAACAAAGCTTAAAATGGAAATTTGACAAATTTATTGCTATTTATTCAAATTGAGTCTAATAGTAAATTGAAAGCGTGTGACTCAAAGCTGGACTCCAGTATTTAAGATGTGATTATACCATTCACAGTCTAAGGAATATATCCAATCCCAAGAAACACTAACAAACACAGCAGGATCAGAAAAATGCCAGAACTCCATTCGGCTTCCTTACTTGCGTCCTGCTGGGACTAACTGGACACGACTTGGTCCTGAGATCGTCTGTTTTGGGCATGCTCTGGTGCACCGTTGAGTCTCTGTCTGATGAGATCTGTCCATCAGCTGGTCCTCTGGAGATCTCAGCAGTATTTTGCTGGAGGCGCATTTCACTGTCTGCTTAACAAAACAGTAGTTTAAAAAAAAAAAAAAAAAAAAAGACGTGGGATCAGGCGATTTTAGCACTATCGGTTTATGATCTGTAGGTAAATAATTTGTTTACCTGCAAACCTCACTGAGGGTTTGTACAGAGCTGCCCTCGCTGGACCCCTGCCTCCCTCGGTGAGAGTGACCATAACTCCGGGCTTTTTCTCAGTACTACCGGATGTCTCGCTTCGGCCGCTCAGTCCTTCCCGTTTTTGCCTCCTTGCCTGCTTCGGTAAGTGCTTGTTACGTTCTCGCAAAGCATCTAACCGATGTGTGGACATTTTAAACAGATTAAAGCAAAAGTTATGGTGCTAATTTCGCATCGCAAAACAATTTTCAAAAAGCCCCGCCCCATACATAGCAACGCATTGACAACAGAGCCCTGATTGGCTGTGAACTGTCTACCCACAATGCCCTTGGAATTAGTCTAGCTTTTCTTAAAGTTACAGGATTTTTTTTAAGGAATGAGCTGCAGTTCACAATATTTAACAACAGGGGGTGCTATCTACTAACACTAGTCATTTTTCAACACTTTCAATGATGTGTTCATGTTTCAAGTTGATAAACACTAAATGAACTGTTTTATCATGATTCTAAAACTGTTAGTGTTTAAATTAGTTGAATCTTATACCTGTAAGAACTGGTAAATTGTTTTTACACGTTTTATTTTAGTTTATAGACAGAAATACTTTATGAAATTATGAAAACTTCTAGAAATGCCTGTGCATCTGGAGTTGGTCCGCATCTGCTAGAATAGCTGCAAAATGTCCAGAATGGCTCATTTGCTGTTCGTGCATATCCATTTTCCTCACTTCATCACAGCCTGGCAGTTCTGGCCAAAAATAAGTGTAATACAACACAAACTTTTCCAAATGATTTCATGACAGATGTGGGCTGTAATCAAGGCTAAAGTTGATCCACCAGAATAGAAGCATGTGCTAACGTTGGACAAAACATTACAGCACGATTTTCCCGAATCATGCTTTACCAGTGCATGTGTTAAGATAAATGACACAACCTACACACAAAAATATATTTTTAAAGACCCATTCCAATGAAATTTGTGATTTTGGAGTTTTTAGCATGTTGTTGTGGCATTTTTTTCATGATTGAAGACATATATTAAATATTGATATTAAAACTGCCTTCCTAAGTATTTCTTTGTATACTGTGGTGAACCAGGAGTAGACAATAAAATGCATTTTGAAAAAACTTGTTGTTGAAGTGCAAAATACACTATTTTGATGCAGACAAATAGATTCACGTATGTCTTCGTTTTCCTTAATTGAGCTGGCATATCTCCCACATGTCTTCCAACCAACCTGTCGTAGAAGCTCTTTATTAGACAAACACATCTGATCCAGGTAATCAGCAACAGATGATGCAGGATTTCAGGAAAACTAGCAGGAGGCTGTCCCTCGAGACCTGGAGTTTGACACCCATGGTGTAAACAAAGGGATGATGGGAAATGAATGTGGGCTTACTCCCTGCCAACAGTCCAGCCCACAACTCAGGGGAACTTCTGATGATTTTCTTCCTCTCCGCAGAAATTACATCCTAGACACAGGTTGCTTTTTTATTTTACCCAGCAACTGTATAATCATGATTAAGAGAATTAAGCGCTGAAATACAACTTTCACATATTTTATTAGATGTATTTAGATACTAAACTACTGAACCAGAAGTCCCCAAAAAAATAAAAAACTTATGCCAACCTAACGAGTTCTGGATCTGACTAAATTAGGTAATAAAGTTCAAACTAACTATACAATATTTGGGCCTTAACAAATATTTTAATGGAAACATCAACAAAAAAGTAATCATAACTGGATATTTGGGGGAAAAAAAGTTTTAAGCAAACTTTTTTTTTCCAAAGTGAACAAAATAAAATTCAAAATGAGAATTTCCTCCTTTATTTTATATTAATCTGCACTGCGTCTTTTTTGTATTTAAAACTATAGAAAGCCCTGTTCTCACGTTTAGGCTGGCATTTTCTCTTCACAAAAGACCTGCCCATCAGTGGTGGCACTAATGACTTGTGTTGCAGGAGTTGCTGGGTCACAGCCATAATCATATGCCGGATTCCCCGCAGAGTGAATGGTGTGGAACTGCAAGGGCAAGCTGCTGCTCAGTATTCCAATCACGGCTGGAGAGTATGGAGTGCTGTCCCAGCCAGTCCAGTATGATTAGCTGACCACAGTTGTGTGAAGTTGCACACCATTATCATTCAACTGTGCCAGTCCTGAAGTCATATACTCCTCCCTGTCTCGCTAATTACATCCCCACTGCTAGGCTCTAAGCAATTACTGCCTGCCAGCAGAACACTTCGTTGTTCATTAGGCACAGATAACAGTCACATCAACAACAAAAACAAAAAGAAAACGTGGAAAACTCATATTTGTTGAAAGAGAAGCTAGCTTGCTTTACAGTAGCTCATTAGAAGTAAAGAGACACAGGTGTTACATGCAAATTCTTCCCATGTGGGTCTTTACATGCACATTCATGCAGCTGTCATATTTCACTTTTTGTAAAAGAAAACCTAAAGTTAATATTGATTTAGGGAAAGCAAATTGTTAATTTATAAAGACAAAAAAATGCATTTTATGGACAGACATGAAGGAGGAATTATCATGTTTTAAATAAAGAATCTTGTATCTGTGAGTTTTGCTCTCCAATTCAGTAAGTGGTGAGAGGTTTGTGGCCAATAGTCTGAACAGGAGACCAGATGGGCAAATGTGAACTGGCGTTCAGCGAGTGTGAGTCGAGGTGGCAGGCAGGTTGGTAAACAGGCTGACAGGCAGTTAGGACTTGGTATAGACAGATAATCAGATATCTAAGCTAAACATTGATTTTTAAACATCGATTGTCCATCTGTCCCAAATTGGCTGAGCACAGAACAGTTGGTTATATCATCCTGCAAACTTTGACTGTATCTTGTAAGGTTTAAAGTGCTGACAGGCTGAGGTGGATTTCTTCTGGAGGTGCTGCCTTCTTGGGTCCCCCACTACTTTGTGCCCTGTCTCTGACATTTTTGTTATACATAAGCAGACCTTTAGTTTAGAGATGGTTCAACTTGATATTTTGGGTTAAAGTTGTCAACACTAGTGAAAACAGGCCCTGCTACACCTAAGGCTGAAGCCAATGGTCAAAACAAGTCAAGAGCTACCTAAACTGTTTAGCTTTAATACTGAAGATTTTGACAATTGATCATGGTTTAAATTCTCACTCCGATCATCTTTTGATCTATGTTCAAAGCGTTCCCAGTGGTCTTTTAATTAGGATTATGCCGTTTTTAGCGTGTGGATTGCCATAATAGCTTCTGCATCACACCTACAAGTTTTTTCCAATGGCATTTTTTCATCTTCAGCAGCAAACTGTTTTAAAATTCTCTGTGGTCTTTCCTGCAACCTGCTGAATTTAAAACCCTGTGTTTTGGCAGCTTCCTGTCACAGAGGTTTAGCACGTTGTGACTGATTCAATGAGGATTGAAAGGCTTACTTTGGCAAAAAGCCTTCCAGCCATTTAGTGCAAAATGCTAGGTGACCTAAAGCATATCCAGAACACAGAGGAGCTATCAGGGGACTGTAAAACCCAAAGGAAAAGATGCAAAAATGATTTTAGGCCGAATTGCCACAAAGTAAGAATTGATTTGTGAACGACACATGATGCTAAAATTGCATAAACACAGAGGTTTCCGAACCTGGGGTCAGAATGAGGACAAGTAAAAGAAGAAAAGCTGTCACACTTCACAAGTATTTCACTATCAGTACTAATAATTTATCAGTGTAAATATTAGGTTTTTATTTAAAAAAAATACTTTAAAATACTGGAACTCAACATTCTAAAAACACTTATCTTTTTATAGAAATGTTTAAAAGGAATTTTTGAAAGTAACTTTTTCATTCAAAACAATTTTTTTTATTAATTCTCCTGCATAACAGTTCTCAAAGTAATATTTGTTAAAAGAAATAAATAGAACCTTTTAGGACACTGAGCATTTTTACCACATCAAAATGTCTATAGCACTGTGTTGCATTTCTGTTAATAAAAAAATTATTTTACAGTCAAAGCAAACAGTGTATTTGTCAGCTAAATGATAAAAAGGAATGAAAGTCTGTAACTCTTGAAAACCATCATTTAAATCCCAAGAAGGTAAAAAGGCTGAAAATGTTTTCTGTCTGGAAGAATGGTTAAATACATTTACAGTACACTAACAATTAAGGAATAATTAATATTCCAAGTCTGATTTGGAGTCACTATTTTATCAATGTTATGATTTACTGAAAACTTGTATCGTCATTAGAGGCTTTTTGTGTAGAACTGGAATGAATGCTGGAATGAATGCTGCAGAACTTGAAATAATAATAGAAAGTCAATGATCAGAATCATTAGTTATGAGATCAAACGTGCCTCTCATTTCACATGTTGAGAATGATTTCATTGTATTTAGAATTATTAGAACTTTTATTGTAGAATTATTGTGAACTAATTCAGTGTATTTATTTTAACATTTTGATCAAAATGACTTTGAACTTTGAATATTTTAAAATTGGGCTACAAACCAGGCTGCAATTGTAATTTCACAAAGTGCTTTATAAAGAACTAAAAAGCACTGTTTGCCTAAAATGCTCAATTTATGACACGGTTAGTGCAATTTATTGTTTATTTAGTAGATATGACAAAATGTAACATTGCTAAGATATATATATATATTTTTTTGGCAAAAATATCAATGTTTGTCTCTGCATCATCACAATTTCAGGTGAACTCACCACAAAGAAAGAGTGTGTGTACATTGGAACACCTCATAGCATCTGTAATGCCTGAAGGATGAAATTGGGAAAAGACGAAAAATCGAATTCCCAGTAAAGCGCTGGAGTCCAGCCGGGTTTCAGACTCAGACTGAATTAAACTTTGCTTTTTGAAATTTTGTTTCATTTATTCAGGTGTTTTTATTCATCTTGAGTTAAGATAAAATTTTTCATAAAATGCTCTCTGGTTTCAGTGTTCGCGTTCTATGTGACGTCTTCACTCACCTTTGTACAGCGTGCCTGTTCAAACACCATCTTCTTAACTTATTTCAAGTTGAGTATTTATCTTGGGAACCGCAGTTTTCCAAACCTCCCCATGTGAGGCCTTGTAAAAATAAAATCCTGTTTCACTACACGGGATTCTGCTTGTTGTGATTTGTACTTTCTTTTTTTCTTATCTGAAAAGTGGTTGTGGCCACAAAGAGAATATGAGATGATGAAGGAAATTGTCTCAAAATCAAGTTACACATCAAGACTGTTGTATGTCCACAGGGGATTTGGTTCTTGAAATCACAGAACATTTGTCCTCATCAGAAACAACAGTCTCTCAACAGTTTCCATATTTACTTTAAGTAAACTGCCTAAAAATACAGAGATGGTGAAAGAGAAAAGTTTTGGGTATTTGCAGAACAAAAGACAAGACACAGGGAGCATAGGATCTCACAAGAGTTCACCAAAAGGACTTGGAGAGAAGGTTTTGTTTTGTTTTTGTTTTTGCTGATTAAACATACAGGACAGGGTCGATTGTTCCTGCAGCTTTAGTGATTGTGGATGCCATTAAGATAAGGAGGATTAGACCTGCCACGATGCCGTCCTTGCTGCCACGACCTGAAGGACGGGTGGAGTGTGATGAACTTCATGCAGGGTGGTTTGGGGGGGCTGTCACTTCTTCTATCAGCCAGGGGTAATTAAGGGTAATCCAAGCATTTTGGTGGACAAACAGGAGATCAAAATGTGGTTAAGTCTTTTATGTGTAATATTTGAAAGTATATGAGAACTGGACCGAGTGAGTGTGAGTCGGTCGGAGTCATTGTTTCTATGGCAACCATTCTTGCCAGTCAGGAGTGAGCTTGTTGGAAGTCCACACCACCAACATTGAAAGCGAGCTCAGGAGAATCTGTCAATCAAACGTTTTGAACATTCAACCTGAAGCCACCTACTTTTATTGGTCAGTTTATAACTTAAATAACTTGCACTACAAAAAATGGATTGTCAAGAACATGTTTAAAAAAAGTTATCAGAGCAAGAATGGTTATTCTGACAAATACAATGACTGAGTAATAGCTGTTTAATTTTCAAAAGATGTCTCTTGGATTTTTACTTCTTGGAACCAGGGGGTACTTTCTGTTTGGAACACCAGAAGTCACTCAGTCCAGTTCTCATATACAGTCAATGTGTGTCACAAATTTAGATTTTTATTATTTTGAACCTTCATGGCCACCAAAACTTGTCCTACTTGCCAAGACAAGGATACGTTAAGGGCTTATTTAATTTTAATGGAGATAATAATATAAGATTTCAGAAAGGTATCTGTTTAACAACAATGACAAGTTATAATCCTGATACAGCAAGTCCATAAATACCACTTGGCGTGCGACCGGTGCGGTCTACCAGAGTCTTTGTCCGGGGAACCTTCATTTTGAAGGCCATCCTTAGAGTTGAAGAAATGCTTTGTCAGCAAAAATCAGTTCCGTGAGGAGTACGCCACATCTTTTCTAAATTATTTGCTTTTTTAATCAGTACCACACAGTCCTCCTGGCATGCTGTACTTTTCGACCATCAAGGATGAAGAAATGTTGAATTGCATAATGCCTGCAGAAGCCTGTTTGTGGTTTTAATGGTTGTAATTTAGTTTGTGTAACTTTTTACAAACTAAATATTCGGAATGCTCTGAGTTTTCCATATAATCCTTTGTGTTTGCTCTTTTTTCCTGTCCTGACAGGATCAGTGCTCTCCGGGGTGAGAGTGGAGGATCCTGCGGTGGAAAAAGGGGGAAAATATTGTTAAATCTGATGTACCCAAATGGTGTTTAAGAACTTATGATGAAAGTTACATTTTAAAAAGTGCTAAAAGTGTTCCAAATTATCATATTCTTAGCATTACATTTTCTTGTAAGTTTTTATAGTTAATATTATGATTTTATAATTAGAAGCAGCTCAAATACCTTCAGAGTACAGTAATAAGTAAAAAAAAAAAGATATGATTATCATAAATAAAACTGTCTTTTGTCTATGTTTAGTCAAAGTAGTGACGATTCTAATCAGAAATCGTTTTATTCTGGTCCCTCAGATATTTGGTATAATGTCTTAGCTGATGGTTACATAATAGGTGCTGATTTGTGAGATCGGGATGGAGGCCCTCAGGTTTTCTTTGCATTTGATTGCTTAAAGTTAGCAAGCAGCAGGACCTCATTTTGGAGCCTATATGTCAGTGCCGTGCTTAATGGTTTGTGTGCCTTCTCTGAGGCCTATTAAACACGTGCTGTAAATCAACACGGAGGAAACATGCCATTTAATCACTGCCTTTGTTTCAGGATGTGAGAACGCCATGAATCTTGCTAAATGCCACCAAGCTAACAAAGGGATACAAACGCCATTATGGCAGATAAATGGATAGCCACAGCGGCCATGTGCTTAACAGGAATCAATGCAACTATTTCTTACTGCCAGTGAATCCTTCTTATATAACCCAAACACAAGCACAGTTATAGTTCTCAGGCTGAGAAAATAAGACACTTTCAGACATAAACGTTTAATAAGCATGCCAAAAATATTTTTGTGCACCAGTCACATATGTCATTGATGAGTCTTTGCATCTAAGCAAGGAATAATTACGATCAAATAACATTTCTTTGGGTTTAAAAACGTGCACCAACACCTTTGCAGTGTAAACCGTCTCTTGTGTAGGTCTTTTGGGTTTGCTGAAGCAGCAGCCACAGGCTGCCAAACACTGGTCATGCAGGTGCATTGTCCTAAATCACAGTTCTTATGTTTGCAAAGAACCCACAGGTTCAGTGGGATTTAAGTCAGGTGAGGTAGCCAAGTCATTATATGGTCAACTTTGATGTCTTTGCACACAAGACTGGGATGTGACGCTAAACCCTGCATAATGGTCATGACTTCATGAAATCTCATGAAGAAAGAACCTTTAGAATGTGGAAGCAGATCCATTTTTGAATCCATCTTCAACCAGAACTCAGATAATCCTTAAGGAGAGCATCTCCAATTCAAATCCTTCTCCAACGTTCCTCTTTTACTCTTTGGAACAAAAACAACTGTGTTTCGTTGAGGATGTGATCATTCCACAGACTCCAGAACTGAAAAAAACAACTGTTATTTATCTTGAACTCATAACTTGCTGAATGTTTGCTGTGCCAAAAACACACCAATTATTGTGCTAGTAGGTGATTCAGAAAAGTCAGAGGAGCTGGAACCAACCATCTTTGTTTGTTCAATAAAACCTGAAGGGAAACTGTTCAAAGTTACACGTTTCAACAAAATGGTCCTGCTGACTTTGATTTAAAGAAGCCTGTAAAACAAAAACACAAAGTAGAAGCTGCACAGTGGCGCAGTGGTTAGCACTCTCACCTCACAGCTAGAAGGTTCAAATCCTAGCTGGGTCTGTGTGGAGTTTGCATGTTCTTCTTGTGTATGTGTGGGTTTTCTCCGGTCACTCCGACTTCCTCCCACAGTCCAAAACCATGTTTCATAGGTGAATTGATGATTCTGAATTGTTCCTAGGTGAGAGTCTGGCCCTGCAACAGACTGGTGATCTGCTCAGGGTGAAGTCCACTTTTACCCAATAGGAGCTGGGTTGGTTCCAGCAAACCAAAGGCCCTGAATAGGGACTCATCTGGTTTTGAAGATGGATGGAGGAATGGAGGTCACTAAACCAATAAATACAAGCTTGTGATCTTGACATAAACTTAAAAAAGAAGCAGTTTGTGATAACGATTCTAGTTGTTCATAATATGTTATGTCTAATGCTACGACAGAATATTAGCGCCACCATCACAGAAAAAAAAATTAAATTAATGTACGAGAATAAATTCATAAAAGTATAAGAAGAAAAGTCAAACATTTACAAGAATAAAGTTGTGTAATTATAAGAAAAGAAATCATAATTTTACAATGGAAAAAAAACGTTTTTTTCAAAAACAAAGTTGGTTCTGTACGCCACCATCCACATTTCTTGCAGACTACATCCATAAATACATCCATTTATGGTGATGCCATAAGACTTTAGTCTGTCATAGGAATCCATGTGCCATGATGGACGTCTGCAGCTAAACTGCTCACAACATAAATGGCTCGCGCGTCAGAAACCCAGTCCATGAGGGTCAAGAATCTTCTTCTGAAGAGATCCAGTTTCCTGCAAATTCTTTTCAATGTCCTTATACTTATAATAAAACAATGATGACTCAATAAAAGACTTAGTATTTCTTTATTTGTAAATCCAACGCTGGAGTAACCGCTTACAATGACCTCCATGCCTCTCATACTGAAACACGATACTGCCGCTTTTTTTGTAGTTGCTAATACTTTCTTAGTAAACAGCCTTTTGCCTTATAATTTTATGACTTTAATCTCATTAATTCACAATTTATAGCTTATAAAGTTATACTTTATTCTTGTAAAGTATTTACTTTTTATTCATAATTCTGTGATTTTATTCTCGTGAAATTATGACTTTTCTCATAATTTTACAACTTCAGTCTTTATTAAATTTTTGTATTTATTATTTTTACAGTGGCCCCAATATTCTGTTGTAATATGATTATTAAACTGTTTATTTGTTTTATTTTATAATGAATGTGGAGTAACAGTTAAAGTTAGAAACTCCAGTTTTCTGGCCTGCTGTAACACTTACTGTCTACTTTGGAATAATACAAAACATTCAAGAGTTTAGGGAAAGAACACAGAATTGATGCTGTTTCCAAATAGAAGTTGTGAAATTGCCTTTCCAGAAAACAGCACACCAACACAACAATGAAGATAAAAATGAAAGAATTATATCACAAACATTCCTGTCTGGCTTGTCTCCAGTGACCAAAAATGGAAAAAATAAAGTTTTTGGATCTGTTTTAAACCTGTCTCATTTCACATAATTTACTTTATGAGACACTTTTTGGTGACAATTTTAAAAAGCGTTCATTATGAACCTCCTTCCCTTCTCTCTTAGCAAAAGTTTGTTAGCTGGCTTTTAGCAAAGTTTAACAGCCTTCTTTATCAAATACAGTAGCATTAATCAGCGGCACGTTAATTAAAAAGCTTTCAGACTTGTTTTTCAGATTCACAAATCTAAGACACAATTCAGCATTTGTCCACAGCCTGCGTGTGAACAAACAGCAGATGAATCTCCTTTAATTGAATTTGAGGTTTCCTACTTGAAGATAATTAGATAAAACCAAAAAATATGGTGTACTCTCAAGTATCATCCAGGCTACAGCAAAGTAATGATTTCATCAGAGAAAAACAGCTTGTTTGAAGATGGCCAAGGGAAAGTACAAAATTGAGGGCAGGTTGTTGTCAAAAAAAAAAAAATAAGGCTGGGACTCCTTACTTGGATGTGCTGAAACCGGGAACAGACCGCGGCAACAAAAGCTGCAACAAGAGCGGCCAGCACAAGCACCCAGCTCAATTCACAAGAAGCACATTAAAAAAACACATCACACGTCACTTCACAAACAAACGCTAACCTCTTTTAGCATATTCACTAGCATACGTGCAAAATCTGTACACGGAAAGACATTTCATGTCTCTTTGTGTCCCACAGAAAGGCAGAGGTTTTTACCACTTCAGTGCTTGTGGGATGACTTCATAGTTCAAAAAGAACCAATGTCCTTTATGCTTGATTATACGTTCTTCCAACACCTATTCCATCTTCTTGAATAGAAGGGATGATTTGGCACTGCCCTTCATATGTGATGCATTACAGATTGAATCCTGTGTGGTGAGAGATACATAACAAAAAATATGTATATTTATTTAAAGAATTTTTCTCTAAAATTTAATTTTATCCTTAAAGTCCTACTCCAATCATCATTTAAGTTATTTTAAAAGCATTTCTATTATAATTATGCCATTTTTACACAAAATTTAAAAAACTTGTGTATCTAGGACTTAGTTTTTGCAGAGCAGGAGTTCATTAGAAATTCACCTATAAGTTGTGGGCAGGACTGTTGGTCCGGAGTGAGTCTGCCACTACTTCCCATCATCCATTTGTTTACACGCTCTCCTGCTAGCTTACAACCTCTCACAACCCCAAGATAACATTACTGCTACAACAAAAATGTCAAGCAATATTGGATCTAACCAGCCGTACAGTTTTGAGCCAGATGCCAGCTCAGATCAAGAAAAAGAAGACGTACACGGATCCAGTCGTCTACAAAAGGAGACAAGCAGGGAGCTTGTGGCTTGCCGTAGGAGCTTCTACGTCACACATGCAAACTTTTTCAGCTGCAGTTTTTTTGTTTGATCCTGATACACAATGATTTGAATAAAGAAATACTCAGAAATGCAGATTAATACATTTAACAAAAATACACAATTTACAAAATCACTTCAATGTAATTATTACATTTCGGAACATTTGTGCATCAAACCATCAATATCAACGATCAAATTATTGACTGCACAGCTGAAAAAATAAAATAAAATCCATGAATAAATTACTAACTCAGCTGCAAGCTTGACTTCCTGCAGAGCTCCATGACATCAGTCATGTTAGGTACCTGCAAGCACAAGTACAAACATGTCTGTAAGATTTCCTCTCTGCTGCATCTGAAATTCCAATGTTTACTTCCCTTGCTTAAGAGCAAGAAAATGTCTTCTCAAATCCTCCCGCTTTGCTTTCTCTTGATTATTTGCTAATTAGAAAAGGTAATTATGGTAGTTAATCATCCTAAAAATGAGTCATTTCACAGTGACACCAGGCCACGGGTCAATCACACGAGATGAGCTTTCCAGAACAGGGAAGAGCAGAGGGTTGGCTGCGATTTCTGTTTTGATGCTGACAGAAAAACATAGTTCTGCAGACGTTGGGGTATTACAAACAGCAAAAGCAGGTTCACGTACACTGTGTTCTTGAATTATCCATCAGCAGAGCACTTTAGGACTAGTCTGCTTTATCTCTGTGAGAGCTTTTTGCTTTTTCGGCCACCAGCTAGGGGACACTCCACAGTAAAAAAAATGGAATTGACTTTCATTGTCATGGATCCGGCATCCTTTTGACCCCTCAGCTGGTCGCAGACACACATCACAAGCCAGCAGAGCCCTTCATGGCACGAGTACCTGATGTTTTCCTTATCACAGTCATGTAATCACAAACAATTCAGTGCTATCGCCTTCCATCTGCCTCTTCCTTGCCTCCCTCCCTCCCTATCAGGCTCCCCCCTCCCTCTCCACTGCCTCATAGTTCCCGGTGCTGCACACTAAACTGGGTAAACGTCTCATTCCGTCGGCAGCACAGGCTCGTTCATCCTCACACCAGCTCTGAGCGGATGTTCAGCAGGGGTGTTTGAGACCTTAGTGGGCTGTGGCGGAGCGGCTCAGGGACTTCTTTCATCCATTTACAAAGGTAAGCTTACCAAACCTTTAACCTTCTTTCAGTGTCAAGTCAAAAAGGCTCAAAGTGAAAAAAAAAAATGCTGCCCTTTAGGCATCAAACAGGTCAAAACCCCTTGAAAAAAAACAACTTTATATATGTGTATGTGTATGTATATTTATATATATATATATATATATATATATATATATATATATATATATATATATATATATATCTTATATATAAACATTTAATACAGATTAGTATCACTTCCTAAAAAACACTTTACCATTGACAAGTAAAAGCCCAATTAACCGGTTAAATTTTCCCTTACCTGAAATGTTGAAGCCTGGTATGTTTGATATGTTCCAGTTCCAACTTTTGTCTCTGTTCTGTTCATGTCAGTCAGTCAGTTCTTGACATTTCAATGTGTTGCTAAAATGATTAGTATGTTGTTGTTTTTTTATTTATTTTCATGCTACTTTCACTTGTAAAGCAGCATGAAAAAAACCCACTTTTAAAACAAATGAAAACCAGCCCTTTCATTAACGCTTTGCATCCATAGATGATTAATTCAATGTTAAAATGGTTTGATGGCTTTATTTTTGGCTGTAAAAAAATGTCAGCAACTTTAAAAACTTGTACATTAAAGATATTTTCATCCCAACAAGATAGAATGAAGAAAGGAAAGCCAGCCTCAGTGAGACAGACAGTATGGACAGTGTCCTCTTCCCCTCAAAAAGCCTATTACAGACTGAAAAAGACAGTCAAGATATGTAAATCCTCCTAGAATTATTAAGAAGTCTTTGATCTTGGGCCCTTTAAACAGTGCTTAAACAGGATTAGTTTTCCACCGAGCTGAACACTAAAATGTTTCAGTGTGATCCGTCAGAATGTGATGATTTACTACACGCTCTTTGATTCCAGCTATGTCAAATGCGTTTATTACTTTAGTCATTTAAATAGCTCAGTTTAGAAGCTTACTTTTGTGGTTCAGTTAATTGCCTAATTCTGACCATTTAATTGCTGTTTTATTGTGAAAGGTAAGTTCACCATAGCTGCTGGCATTGTGACAATCGCTCTTGACCTCATTTACATTTGCCAGCTGAAAAAGATTTTTAGTTTTGGTAAAAAATTCTCCAGTTTAAAGAATTTTCTTATTATTTGCCGCCTTATTTGGCGGCATCTGGATGTTAATCTGTGTTTATTCTAAATCAAAATGACTTTAGAAGTTTATTGTAATTGGACAGAGGAAGAAAGCAACTTCAACGTTAATTTTCCCATTGCAAATTAGAATGGTTTATAGAATTAAACCTGTCATTATTGTAAAAAAATACATATTCTTGTTTTTTGGATTAGAAGCAAGAACTCGAGGGTTCACAACAAAAATGACTTACTTGCTTGTTTTGCCCGTGACTCACAAAAGCACAGATAGCAATTCATAACATCCAAGCAGCACAGTTTGCAACACTTTTCAAATCTGCAGGCATTAACGTTCCTTTCACAAGGGGATTACTTGAGCCAAAGTGTAAAATAGTAGCAGCAGCAAGCGGTCCTCAAGATCAGGCAGCTTGCGCTGCAGAAAAAGCTAAACGAAAATGCTATTCACTAGCTCTTATACTGATTTAAAAAAAATAAAATAAACCTAAAGAACGATCAACAAATTCTATTTTATATGTAAAGGAGCTAAAGATAAAGAGCTGTTTAACTTAATCTTCAGAAATGGTTGTAAGTGAACTAGATTCAGAACACTAGCTCAGCAACATTTTCTTTTTCAGGCCAATACTTTACCTCTTTGGCTGGATATTGCCCATGATAAATAGGTCACGTTGTGCTGTTTTGCGACCTTAATCTTATATACCAGCACACATTTTTGCAACACTTCAAAATGATGATAAAAAATCTCCTTGATCTTCTGTTGTCTCTCCTTGACTGTTTTAGAAAGACCCACTCTGATAAAAATCGTGTTTTTGTGGCATTTTTCTCATGATGGAGGACATGTTACAAAATAAATCTTAAAAATGCATTTCTGAGTATTTCTTTATTCAAATAGTTGTAAATGTGGAGCAGATGAAAAAAGACTAATTGGAAAAAGATCGAATTCGTGACATAGAAACTACGCTGGGCGAGCCACAAGCTCCCCGCTATGTTAACTTTGGTTAACTTTACCTGTCTGTCACTTGGCTACCAACATTAAATTGACTTACTGAGGAATAACACACATGATAGACTTTGGTCTTTGTCTGCATGATACTTCATCTCTCCTCTATTTCCCAAAACCCAGACTGCTGTCGTGGAAAGCCTCTTTATCAAAGCAAAGACACATAAAAGTGGCTTTGAAGCTGCTTCTTTGTTTACAGAAGCAAGAATATGGTGGTTTCTGTTCATTCACAAAAGGTAGCTTGTTTTACCTGCAAAATGTGGTTTTGTGCAAACTGAGAAACTGCACTTCAGAGCTGGGCAGCCACTGTTCCTGTCACACATCACTATTTTTTTATTTGTCTTTATCTTAGGGTCAAAATACCTGCATAACAGCTTTAAAATAAGCACACTAATCCCTAGAAGCTGCTTTCATTACGCACAAACCTATGACCATGACAGTGAAAAACATTAAAATGACTTCTGAAGACTTTTTGGGATTTTTTTCAGCCAATTAAAACATTGTCTACTTTAAAAATGCAGGTAAATCTTACATGACAAAACCAGCTCCGTGTTTGTCTTTGAAAAACAAACTGCATTCACCCCTGTCTGGTTCAAATGCCCTCTTTGAATGAGGGGAAAAAAGCAACTCATCAGAGCCAAAACCAACTTCTCTAACTTAATGTGGACTCAATCCAACTCTCACATTTATTTTGTTTTACCCAGTTGCTCTTTTTTGTAAAACATTTTTGCCATCACTCGTAGGTCTCTTAGCTGCATTCACACCAGACGCGTTTACGTGGCATGGGCGTCGAGTTTCAATGTTAAGTCACTCTACAAACTCGATCTGAGGTCCCGCGGTGCGATTCCAGGATCGTGCACGGCACAACCATCTGGCAGCACTGTGATTTGAGCAGTGTGGCACGTTAAGACTTCAATTTGGTGAGGTTGATGCAGCGAGTTAACCAGTCAGGGACTCGGCTTTGGGCATGCAACGTTTTCAGTAACTCGATCAGAGGTAAAAAAAAAAAAAAAAAATCTAAAATTCCTGCTCGATGCAAGGGTTTTTGTCCTGAATTTCTATCTATTTTCTTAACCCGCTGGGGCCATGGGGTTGCCGGAGACTGTCACGGCCACTGTTGGGCGGAGGTGGGATGAACCCTGAACAGGTCACTAGCCTGTCACAGAACCCGTGGAGCCAGAGCAATATAGTCCACTACGCTAGACAGCCGCCTGGTGAACAGCGCAGAGAGATACGCCGCCCGTGGTCCCGCAGATCTAGCGAGCACTGATACCTGGGGGCTGGCAGAGCTCGATAGAATGAAGTCTCGAAAAACTTTGGCAGTTGCTCCTCCCTCACACGTCTGAGCGTCAAGGCGTCAAGCTTATTTAGGGCAGGTGTCGAGCAATAAATTTGACATGTGGCGAAAGAGGAGCGGCCAAATTTGATGCGCAAATCACGTCCAGTGTGAATGCACTTGAACAAAAAAATATTCCAATAAACATCTAAAGTTTTTTAATACAAGCTGTACATATGTTTATGTTTTTAAGGGGTTAAGGTAAACTGATCCTATTAGAAACCACCCTCCAGTGGTCTTTAAAAGAACTGCGATTTTTGCATTTTGAATGAATCAGTTTAATTCAAATGAAGGAATGGAGCAGTCCTCGCTTGCAAAATAAAAGCTCAAAACTGAGAGTGACATTCTGTAAATAAAAAATAACTGCAGTGCTTTCCTTCACGTTGCACCAAATACATTATGATAATTGACAATTATTATTGGTAAGAACATCTTATTTGGTCAGCAGCAGCAATCAATGATACATTTAGCTATAAAATGACTTTCATCTAAATATTATGATGCCTGAACATTGAAACAATGGAAGGATAAACTGTCCGTAACAGAAAATGTGCATTTTTAGACAAACATCCAAAGGGATACTTTTTAAATATACCGGTATGTACATTTCTGTCTGCACAGTTAGAAAGTACACAACAATGTCATCTGCTTACACTGAACGGTGCTAATAACTCTTTATTGTCAATGTAATGTTAACAGCAGAATGGCAGTATTGTGCCTCTGAGAGCAAGTCCAACGTTTAGATTGCAGTGAAGCACCCGCAAACTGCTCTTCATCACTGCGGTGCCAGATATGTGCCCATGAGTATTCATCAGGAAGGGCTAATGGGGCGCAGCAATGTGAACCACTGATTTACAGCCCATCCCCTGTCAGACCTAATGATAGGGCGATGGTGATGGTTATGGAGGAAACAGGTGCTGCAGCGTGAATAGACACAAAGAAGTGCTAAAAGCTTGTGGTGATTGTTGTTTTGTCCTCTGCACAAATGCTCATTTGGAATGTTCTATTCGCACATACAGAATTATTGCACACAAAAATTAGTTCCCTTGAAGAAGGCTTTAAGCCTGAGGTGTTTGCTCGCAGGGTAACGTGAGGCCAAATAATACAAACAATGGTGTAAACAACTGAGTTTAGTGGTTCATTTAGTGTTTGCCAAATTGTTTTTTCCTTAAAAAAATCGCAACATTTGCCGCACAATGACTCTGTTCCCTAGATTATCAACATATGGGGCTCAGTGATAAAACTTTTAATCCACTGCTGTATTCTAACTTTTTTAACAGGTGAGCAAAACCTTCATTTTCAAGTCACGTTAAGGAGCCATGTTGATTTTCTGGTTCTGTAAACTCCAATACTTATCATATAGTATAGAGATTGTAATATTTTATTGTAATATTTTACACATATATCGCATAGATCAAAATGTTTCATAGCTGTAATACACCATTGACGTTTGAGAACTGGACGGAGTGGCTGGAATGGCTGACTTCCGACTCCAATGAAATGAAGTAAATTCAGTCACCATTTTTTTGTGTAATAGACGCCACCATGTTGGAGCTGGACGATGTCAGTAAGTTGTGATTGGTCTGAGTTATCGTTTTTATAGCAACCACTCTCGCCAATCAGGAGTGAACTTGTTGGAAATCCACACCTTTCCACTTGATCACCAAGCCACAGGCTTCCTGCTCAATTCCATTCTGATTCCTTCACTTGCAAACAAATAGATTCATCTACGTCTTTGTTTTCCTCGTCTGAGCTGACGTCTGGCTGAAAACTGTACAGCTGGACAGCTCCAATATTGCTGGCTATTTTTGTTGCACCAGCAGTGTGAGGCTGGGGCTGTGGTAGGTTGTAAATGGGAGAGAGTGTAAACAGATGGATGATGGGAAGAAGGGAAGGGCTTACTCGACACCAATGGTCCCGTCCAGAACCTTTAGAATTTCTCTTGAACTCCTGCCACTCTGCAGAAACTATATCTTAGAAAACAACACAGTTTTTCTTATTACTTTGGCTTAAGACACTCAATCATAATTAAAAGACCACTGGGAATGCTTTTGCAATAGTTCAAGATGATTGGAGAAGGACTTTAAAAATGTCGTACTTTAATTATAAAAAACTTTCTACAAAAATTATGCTAATCTTTTAATTTCTGTTGGGAAAAACATATTACAAAGCTACAGATTTTTTTCTCTTTTGTTTTTGAAAATATTAAAATACATGTAACCTTCAAAAGAAAGCATGCTCATAGGTTATTTGGTCACTAAATTGTTCCTAAGAGTGAATGCGAGTGTGTATGGGTGTGTGATTGTAGCCCTGCGACAGACTGGACACCTGTCCAGGGTGTACCCTGCCTTTGCCCACGAGTGGCTGAGAGGATCGGGCAGCCCCGTGACCAAACAGGTTTAGAAAATGGATGGATGGATGTAGCCATTTCTGAGGAGACAGAATGAAAATGTTGGTGTGTAATTGTAATATAAATCAAGAAATTGCCTATCCTGTTAGCTGTCAAACATCTAGGTGTGTGAAACTTGTTCTCTGCAGTTGACCCATCCCCTGGGGGAGAGGTGAGTTGCAGACCCAACTGTGCTCAAGAACCATTTGGGGGTTCAAATGGACCCCCAATGATGCCTGATGCTAGTTGTCAAGCTGGGAGACATTGGGTCCCATTTTCAAAGTCTTTGGGATGACTCAGTTCTGGATCTGAACTCACAACCTCCTAATCTCAGGGCAGATATTCTACCACAAGGCCAGTAAACTGGTTTCTAGCACACTTTTCTTTTTTTTTTCATTCATGGGTTTTTAATGGTTAAACTTTGCAAATTTGCTTTTCCTTCTTGCTCCATGTCTATCAAAAATCTCTCAAAAATTCTGATTTCTCTTAGTAGTTGCTTCGTTCATGCGGCTAACAGCCTAATTTAGATACATATTAGCATCTGGACAACAACTAGAGGCTCATTCTTCATGCATTCATTCTCTTCACACCACGTCTGCCCTATGTAACACCGCTCCGTGTGCCAATATCAGCTGTTAGGAACTCAGTGCCTTTCAAATCATCATACTGGTGACAGAGTAAATTATAGGAAATATCTGGCAAGTCCATGCATTTTATGCCATGTCTTTTTGTAATTTGATGATTGGTTTGGCTTCTTTAAAGGGTTTGCTTGCAGCATTTTTTAGTTACAGTGTTTTTGAAAACCAGTCTTTGACTCACTCATTTGGGAATCATGGAAACTGACGTTAAACAAAAACTGTATCTGCAGCACCAACAGTTTCACAACTCCTGTCAGCGAAGTTGTTGTAGGTGTTCAGCAGTTGAAGCTCACTCACTGCAGGTCAGCTGGCGCAGTTTATGGATCACTGCCCACACATGCACACACACACACACACATGCACAAAGTGGTAGCTCTGTGCCTACACTTTGACAGTGTGTTTCCCGCAGAGCCGGCAGTCAGAAGGAATATGGGAAAATCCGAAAGCCAAATGGATATCATGGAGAAATCAAGTAAACCCGGAAAACACCGTTGGACCGTGGCAGAAATCGGTCTGTCTGTGCTGCTGCTGCTGGCCAGCTGTGCCTTGGCCGGGCTGGTTGTTCTCTACACGTCAGCTGTGAAAGGTAACTGCTCCATGGAAGGATCCAGATCACACAGAGCAAAGAAATAAGGACAAATATCTGCTCTGTGTGGCTTTGTGGCTGCAGTGGAGCAGAAAATGTTGACAATTTATTTATAACCATGCAATTATCTAATTAGTCTGAAGGTTATTGGTACAATCCAGAGTTTATCCTGAGACACATCTGAACAATCGGGTCTTGGAAAGAAAATAGCTTCCAATGTAAACCTCTTTTTTTTTGTAGCTTATAGATCTGCATAGTATAACTTTGAATTAGAGCATTTTTACTTTCTGTTCTGTTTTTTTTTTTAGAACAATCAAACAGGTCGACTGTAACTAGAGGCTCAACGGGTGAAGGTAAGTCCAACCCTATGAACATCTTATATACACGCATCTGATGCTTTAATTCCCTTTTCTGCCGGATCAGCGGGGCCACACAAAAGTGAAAGGCCACAGTCAATGCTGACATGGACGTTTCCTCTGTAACACAACAACTGCAGCAGAACTCTAGCATAGCTTCAGTTTAACATTCCATAGCAGCATCTTTTCTTTATGGTAATTTATCAGAGTCCACATACTATTTTACCATTGTTGAACCTGATTATTCCAGGCCAGATGTTTCGCTCCAGCCTCAACAACGTGTGCACAACTGCAGACTGTGTTACTGCAGGTGAGAAAAGCTGCTGGTACTTTCTACTTCCAATCATGCAATGCAAAAACTACATGTAATTTCTAGGATTTACTATCCTCCTGTTCCTCCCTGCGGTTCCTTGCAGCTGCTCGGCTCTTGCAGAACATGGATAAGTCTGTGGAGCCTTGCGATAACTTCTATCGATACGCTTGTGGAGGCTGGCTGGAGCGACACGTCATCCCCGAGACAAGCTCTCGCCACAGTGTCTTCGACATTCTGAGAGACAAACTAGAGATTGTGCTCAAAGGTCAGCAGGAACAAGGCTTTGGTGATCTGTGGGCTGCAGTATTTGGAAGAGTGGGCTCCATTCATACAGGATGCCTGTGTTTTTGCTTTTGCAGGTGTTCTTGAAATGACAAGTGATGGAGACAGAGATGCCATAAAGAAAGCTAAAGTCCTTTACAGCTCCTGCATGAATGAAAGTAATACTTTTTTTTCATTTAAAACTGCTTAAAGTCTCACTCCAACAATTCATTATCTATTCTAAAACAATGACCAGTGGCATTTCAATTATGATTATGCAGCTTTTAGTAAAAAAATAAATAAATTTTGCAGCAGAAGTTCGTTCACAATTTACCTTTAGCTTGTGGGGGGGACTGTGCGGAAGTAAGCATATGTTGCTATCCCAGCATTCCTTTGTTTACACTCACTCTCGCAATATTTTAGCACCTTCACAACCCCAAGCTAACATAAGCATAGCAAAACCAGTGAGCAATGTTGAAACGGTCCAGTTTTGAGCCATATGGCAGCTCAGACGAGGAAAATGAAGATGTTAATGGATCTATTTGTCTGCAAGTAGAGGATTTACACCTGGAGCCTTTGGACCGCCCATGGAAGTTGCTGCATTACAAACCTGGGCTTTTTCAAACCACACGTTTTTATCTGCTCCTGATCCATCACGATTTGAATAAAGAAATACTCAGAAACGCAGTTTTTAAATTAGTGATTTTAGATTATTTTATATATGATCTCCATCATGAAAAGAATGTTACAAAAACAGGTTAAAAACACCAAAAATACAATGTTCATTGGAGTGGGTCATTATTATGTCTTTCATTGAGTCACAAACTGACAAAAATATGAATCACAAATTAGATGTATTGATATTCAATTTTAGGTTCCTTTACACTTGGTTTATGTTTTTTTATATTTTATTTCTTTAAATTTTCAAAAAGTTTAACTTCTTGAATTTGTTTTTGTCAATTATTTAATGACTGCATGTTGTGTGCAGGCCTTATTGAGCAGCGTGACTCTCAGCCTCTCATGAAGCTCATTGACAGTGTTGGAGGCTGGCCAGTGGCCTCAGAGGACTGGAACACAACAGCAGGTAGACATGTCTCCCGCACACTGATTTATACATGCATGTGTTCCAGCCACTAAAAAAAGGACTGTAAAAAATGTTTGCATCAGTGAGTTTTCAGGTCTTTTAGCACTAATAAAGTTTTAGAAACAGAATTTTCCATTTGCATTTGAGCTTTTTACACATGCAGCATTAATGAAGAAGTACTTAGAATTTACAATTTTGCATGATTTCAAAGAAGCAAAAGTATTTTCTCTTTTTATATATTTATTTTTAGAAGAAACATGGAGTCTTGAAAGCACACTGGCAATTCTCACTGCTCATTTTCACAAGAAGGCGATCCTGGACATGTATGTGTGGACAGATGATCGGGACTCTCAACGCCACATCATTTATGTAAGATTACAGGTTCTCCACTCAGAGATAAAGCCATTCCTAAAAAAAAAAAAAAAAAAGACTCAATTTCCAAAGCCTATTCATGTGCAAGTAAAGGATTTTGGTTGCTAATACTGTTTTTGAGTGTTTACATCATTGTTCATTGTTATAACATTGATACTTCACCCTTCTAATGATGCTATTTCTGCAGCTGTAAATGGTGTAAATTATTTTCCCTTCATGGCCGTGACAAATAACAGTTTCATGACAGGGTCAAAAAGCAAAAAAAAAAAAGCAAAAACAACACCCACACTTTTATTGATAAACTGCTTGTTTTTGTGGTGGGAGCCTAATACTGAAACAGACGACACAAGCAGTAACTGCAGACGTGTAACATGATAAAATCAACAGATTTTTTTTATTTTTTATTACAGATTCTACAAAGATAAGGAGAACTCGTTCAGATTTTAACTGTCATAAATAAAGCCAATTGAGTAAAAACTGCTGATTTTTTTTTTAATAAAAATTTTTCTGTCAGAAACCCTTTCCGTAATACACTTTCACATAATTACTAGATATTTTCTTTAAAAATTGCTAGTTCTTTGACATTTTACAAAATTCATTAATAAATAAAAAATCAGAATAATATGTTTATAATATAGTATGTCTTAAAAATACCATTGTTTTGAGGAATCCTTTGGATCTTTCTGTGTATTTTGGAACACATTTTGTTTTACATTAGTACAAGTTGGTATTAAAAAAGGTTCTAATATAATGTTTTGAATCGAAACTCATTAAACTAAACATGTTTATTGACGTAAAAAAATAAAGCATATTTTCAAATTCATTTCCAGTTTTGGCTATTTTTAAGTGAAAAAAACTTTTTAAAAGCATATGTTATTAATATAATTCACTATTACAGATATGCTTTCTTTTTTAAACCAGACGCACAAGTCATTTAAATCTGCAATGACTTTGCTAAAGCGATGTGGCAACAGTAATAAAATTGGAGGAAAATATCATTTATCATCACAAGATTTTGCCTCTCCAGGTAGAATTCTTTTTTCAATGGGACTTGTCATTTTTGATCTATGACAGCATTTTTCAGAGTCTGCTTTGGCGCCATGTCTCCCTGCTCTGTAGAGGTGGGAATTGCCATAGCAACCCTTGAATGAGCATGTTATTGGCTTGTTAGAGTCTTTCATTTTTGTTGCAGTATCCATCATGTCTGCTTGAGTGAGGCCATTTATAAAGCAAGACGACAGTACATGAATGACTCAAAAGAAGCTTTAATGTTGATGGTTTTGATAATACAGACTTGTCTTTAACAGTTTGGTGTTATCTCATATGATGACAAAATAAAACTACTCATTTTCTGGTACATTTTTGCATGTAGCTTTATAATTGTAGCCTATAGTGCCTGATGTTATTATTGTTTACTATTTTTTTTCTCAGATCGATCAGCCTGGACTTGGAATGCCATCCAGGGATTATTACTTCAATGATGGAAACTACAAAAAGGTAAAACTCTAAAGTTTTTTCACATGTGTTATAAACGTTTAATTTATTGATTGGTTGACTTTCAATTAAATTTCAGCAATAACAAAAATTTAAACGACAATAAAAATAAAAATACATAGATATATTTAAAATGTATTTAAGGTACTCATCATACATTTATTAGAAGATATGGAAAATAACTAAAAGATGATGCTATCTTCTTGCCATTATAATTGCTCTTAATCAAAAATAGACATATTTGCACTTATTTAAAGATTACAAATTCTATTTTTTCTAAATCATATACATATAGATAAAGAGAATATGCAGTGAAATGCATTGCACAACTGTCCAACAGTATGAGAAATTGTAAAGATAAAAGTTAACTGCTGAATGTAAAAGTAATGTGAACTAGAGTAGAACATGTTTTTTTTACGTAAACGCAGTTAAACTTTCACTTTTTTTTTTTAAAACAATATTAACTAGTAATTTGATTCTGTGAAGGTCCGAGAGGCTTATCTACAATTCATGGTTTCAATTGCAAAAATAACAAGAGATGACAGGAACTTGACCCAGGACGAAGATCGAGTTTGGGAGGAGATGATGCAAGTGCTGGAGCTGGAGACAGACATTGCCAATGTGAGTGAAAGCCATTGCTGAAATAAAAGAAATGTGATAATTTGCTCCAACAGTATAACTTTCAATAAAGGTAGAAATAAAATCATCTGCTTATGTGTTCTCTTTGCTATTTTAAATGATTGAACCCAAGCACAATTTTTTAAATCTTAAATTTTGTTGCTTGACAGGCTACATCACCTGCAGAGGAGCGCCAAGATGTCACTGTTCTCTATAACAAGATGACAATTAGTGAACTTCAGAGCACATTCAGCCTTAATGTAAGTGGTATTTCACTTCAGCTCTGTATAGGGTGCTGTAAATTTAAATATACTGAAATGGGTGCTTGATTACTATTCATTCATTCATTCATTTTCCAAGCCGCTTTATCCCTTTCGGGGTCACGGGGTTGCCGGAGCCTAACCCGGCTACTCATGGGCGAAGGCAGGGGACACCCCTGGACTGGACGCCAGTCTGTCGCAGGGGCCCTTGATTACTATCTTCCTGCAATTTAGTGCTTGTGTTTTAGAGTCTGACACTACACTGTACAAAAATAGGATTAGGTTTTTGTTTGAGTCCCACTCTGATCATCTTTTGGTCTATTTTAAAGCATTCCCAGTGGTCTTTTAATTATGATTATGCTGTTAGCCAAAATAACATTTAAAAAACCTGCATCGTTTTCCAGGACATAGATTTTGCAGAGCGGCAGTAGTTCATTAGAAATTCACCTCTGAGTTGTGGGTGGGACTGTTGACGTGGAGCAACCCCGCCCCTCTTTCCCTCACCACTAGGGAGCAGAAAGAAACAGGGAGCTTGTGGCCCACCCAGTGTATTTTCTACATCACGCATACGTTTTTTTTTTCAAACAGATTAATTTTATCTGCTCCTGATTCAAAATAATTTAAATAAGGAAATACTACATATTTGTTAAAATATGTCATTCATCATCAGAAAAATGCCACAAGAAGTTTATAAAGACAATTTGCATCAGAGGGTCTTTAAGACGTGGTGGCGGAGTGCGAATGCAACCCTGAGGAGATGAGAGAATAAAATTCTTTTTTTCAAATAAACCTTTGGCAAATGCCGTTGAAAGTGAAATAGAAAAAGTTGATTACGTGCTGCGATCACAGATATTTAGGCTGCGTCTTTTAGTACTACTCCATGATTAATAAAAATGTTGAGTAAAGAGTACCATAAAACTGACAAAAGCATTTGATTAAAGACGCTAAAAGCTGTTATCTTAGGTTTTACAGCAAATGAGTCTGAGCCAGAGTAAACCTTCAGTATTCATTAGTTGGGAGTTTTCCTGATGACATTAAAGTGTTCTGCCATGTGAATGAAAACTATGTAATATTGTGCCTTTAGGGCTTTAACTGGACAAAGTTCATTCAGGGGGTGCTGTCTAGTGTGTCAATTGACATCCGAAGGGAAGAGGAGGTGGTGGTCTACAGCGCTCCCTACCTTCAGAAGCTGGATGACGTTCTCTCCAGACACAGTGTCCGGTCAGTTCAAAAAAGACCTAATAGAATGAGTTAGAGAAGTAAAACACATGCTGCATTAAACGTCAACACAAATCCTTTTTTTGCACATTTGCAGAACTGTGCAGAACTACCTCATATGGCAGCTCATCATCGACAGAGTCAGCAGCTTGAGCCGCCGCTTCAAAGATGCCAGAGCGCGTTACAGAAAGGTATGTAGAGCATAGCAGAGGCAGCGTGGGTTAATACACACCCAACTCCTCACTGTCTGTGTGCATCTGCTCAGACGCTCTATGGAACCACGGTGGAGGATGCTTGGTGGCGAGAATGTGTCCGTTACGTCCAAAGCAGCATGGAGAATGCAGTTGGAGCCCTGTACGTGCGCGAGACGTTTGCAGGGGAAAGTAAACAAATGGTGAGTCAGGCTGAGCTTTAAGTTGTTTCTTCATGTGGCAGTGTGTCTTGTCTGTGAATCTTCCACGTAAAATGTTTACATAGAGTTAAAAAAAAATAACTGCTTGAAGACCCTCTTCAATGAAAATTGTCTTCTGTGTTTTAACATGTTTTTGTAGCATTTTGGAGGACATACATTATGAAAATGAAGCTTAACTTTGCATTTCTAAATATTTCTCAATCCAAATCATTAATCAGGAGCAGACATAAATATCTTATTTGTGATGTAGAAAATACTCTGGATGGACCACAAGCTCCCAGCTCCACTCCATTCTGATGCATCCACTTGTAAGCAAATAGATCCATGCACGTTTTCATTGTCCTCATCCGAGCGGCTATCATTTTGAGACTCATTTAAGATTGGGGTTGTGAGAAGCTGTAAGCTAGTGGGACATAGGGAGCTCTCAGCAATGGAAAGAGAGGACGAGGTTGCTTCATGCCATCAACTTAGAGGTGAATTTCTAAGGAACTACTAGAAAATTACAGTTTTTTTTTGGTAAATATGCCAAAATTATAATAAAGAGACCACTGGGAACACTTTTAAAATTGATCAAAAGATGATCGGAGTGGGTCTTTAAGGCCAACATACATGAAGTGGGTTATTTTATCGTTTATTTTTTGCTGAACGTTTTAATAATAAGTGCAAAAGCCATCGTGGGGAACATGTCAAAAATGTATTTCAAATCTTCTGTTCACAGGTCAGTAACCTCATCAGTAAGATACAGCAAGCCTATGTAGAAACTCTGGAGGAGTTAAACTGGATGGATGATGCTTCAAAGGAGAAGGCAAGAGAAAAGGTACACAAGCAAGAGAAAACCTGAGCAGGTCTCCAGAAAGTTAGGTTTCATGACACTGATTGTTTTTTTTTCCTTAACTTTTCAGGCCATGGCAATGAAGGAGCATATTGGCTATCCGGATCATATTCTTGAAGAAAACAACCAAAAGCTTGACCAAGAGTATGCTCATGTAAGTCAATTTCAGAGTTCAGGCCACGATCCCAATCCTGTGAAGTAGGCATTGATCGGATACTCTTCATTTTAGCTAAATTTCAGTGAGGAAAACTACTTTGAGAACATCCTTGAGAACCTCAAGTCAGAAGCTCACAAGAGTTTGAAGAAGCTGAGAGAACCAGTTGATCCTGATTTGTAAGTAACGCACATCTACAGCTGGTGCAAACCATGACAGTAATGGCCTGGCCAGCTTCACAGATGTAACTCACTTTTATATCTTCCTGCCTTTATTTTAGCTTCAAATAACAATAAAACAACAGATGAACTTTTTGAATAGTTTAGTATTACCAATAGGAAAGAATGATTCTTGCTAAAGAAGTGGCATTAACTGCATGTTTTCAAAGAAGAAAAAATGAATTGGAATACCTTTGGACTTCCTGGATATGACATTATGATTTTTATATCATTCGGTGAGTTAATAGTCAGTAAATATTCAATCAAAAGCTTTTTAAAGGAGCCTGTAGGATTTATTGAAATACAAATATGTTCCCTGTGGAAATTAAACTTAACGTGGAAATGTATGAAGCGAGGCAACACTCAAATCCATGAAGTTCTTGCCGTTTTCATAATGAATTTTCACTTTGTTTTCAACTAAAATGTAAATAGTAACATGAAGACATAATATTAAAGCAAACCAACATTTTTAAATGTTTTATTTTATATTTTAGATGCTTATGACACAATAAAGAAAATCTACCTTGAGAAGAAGAACGTTCTTAAATGTGGCACTGAAGATTTTAAATTCTCAAGTTCAAAGCCCTTAAATTAATTTTAGGACTAAAAAGGGAATTTCCTGTCATTCCTGCTGCAATTTTTTTTAAATGAAGTGTGAAATGAAAAGCAATCAGTTTTTTGTGGCTAAACACACAGCAATAATTATGTTTATCCTGTTTCAAATCTCTTGTCAGGTGGATCATCGGGGCTGCTGTCGTGAATGCTTTCTACTCACCAAACAGGAACCAGATTGGTAAGAGCTCCAAAGGAACCAGAAAAGACTGCATTGTCTTTTGTGTTTTAATGGTGGAAGTTCCTCCTTCTGACTGAAAATCATCAGCTGACGACTTGTTTGTCTGCCCCAGTCTTTCCTGCAGGAATCCTGCAGCCGCCTTTCTTCAGCAAACACCAGCACCAGGCCCTTAACTTTGGAGGCATTGGAATGGTGATCGGACATGAGATCACACATGGGTTTGATGACAATGGTGAGGGAAGGCTGACCCATCACTAAAGTAAAAAAAAAAAAAAAGATATATTGCTTGCTTTTACACAAATAACTAGACTACACAAATAAAATAGATGTAAATTCTCTGGTTGATGTCTTCTTGCAGGTCGTAATTTTGACAAAGACGGTAACATGCTCAACTGGTGGAGCAATTACTCTGCTGAGCACTTTAAAGAGCAGTCACAGTGTATGGTGCAGCAATACGGCAACTTCAACTGGAAGTTAGCAGGTGGACAAAATGTAAGTCGGTGGACGAGGTCATGTGTGATGTTTTGAACAATGCATTAAGGTGTTTCTGTATGTGACTACCAAAATGAATGTTTTTTTAATGCTGCTGTGGGTTAATCTATCTGGCTGTAGGTCAGTGGAATCAGCACGCTGGGGGAGAACATTGCAGATAATGGAGGGGTTCGTCAAGCTTACAAGGTAGAGTGTTGCAACTTACGAGGAAAAGTTGTGCGTCATTTAAAATGTTCCTCACGTCTGTTTTTAAGTTCAAGTGTGTGTTTACAGGCTTATCTGAAGTGGATGGAAATGGAGGGAGAAGAGGCCCGTCTACCTGGTCTAGACATGGATCACAAACAACTTTTCTTCCTTAACTTTGCCCAGGTGAGTAAAAAGAGAGTGCATTGTTTTGAATTATGGGTTTCAGCAGGTGATTGAACCACAGTAAAAGTCACGCTCTGCAAAATCTGAATCCTCAAAAAGTAAAAAAAAAAAACCTTGTTTCATAAAGAAATGTAAGAAAAATAATCTTATCTAGAACGTTTTTCAATGGCAAAATAATCTTAGTTTGAAAAAACACTAGAATTAGTTTCTTAAAATAATAATTCTTGGTAGAACATTTTTTCTTACCCCTTTGGTTGATTTTTTTGCTTATTTAAATAAAATCTTTCTAATTTTAAGAATGGTTATTTCTAGGGGGTTTGTTTTTGCAGTGTAACATGAAAGACTAGCACATATGAGAAGAGTGGAGTATAGAGCATCCAGTGGCAAAACATTTATCAAAAGTACAACTTTGATTTAACACTTCTGGACCATTAAACCCAAAGTTTTTTTTTTCTCTCCAGGTGTGGTGTGGTGCTTATCGGCCTGAGTATGCCAGCCAGTCAATTAAAACCGATTCTCATAGTCCTTTAGAGTACAGGTAACACATTTGTACATTGTTAGTTTCTGAGATATTCTGATTATGATAACTTCTTTTATGACCTCTACAAAAGCAAAAACCTCTTTTAAATTCAGTTGGAAAAACACTTAGCATCAAGATGTTCACTTTAACCCTTTCATTGCCTGCTCAGCCAAACGATAGAGCACATATAGAAAGCACATTATCAAAAACAGTGATGAAGTGTGTTACTGTGCTTCCCTGAGGCAATAAGAAGCAGAAATACTTTTTTTAATAATAATTTTGTCTTGGGTGGGTGATTCAAGGGCCTATGCCATGCTTTTCTTAAGCCTTTAAGAGTAAACAATATGAATAAATGTGATCATATATTACCTTTGGCTCACAAATTATTGATGAAATATGAGTTCTTTTCTTGAGTTTTTTTCCTACCTGGTAGTAAAACGACTCGATCTGTGAGGCTCCGCCTACCGCTCCATCTGGGAGCCGGCCTCTGCAGCGTGTCTGCGTTTTTTCCACGAAAACAAACAACATCCGAACTGAGCTTACCATACATCTTATCTGTCTTTAGTAGCCCCGGCAATTGCTAAACTGGTTCACAATACAAATTCACCCGGCGTCTGCACGACTGTGCCAAACCGGGGTTGGGTTAAAGGAACCCAGCATAGAAAGAAATCTGTTAGACCCGATTCACAGTAGTGTGCATTTCAAATGAGAATGTTTTGCTTATCGCTCTGCTGAGAAAATGGGTGTGTATGTTAGCCTGGGGGCGGTGCTGGCAGCGCAGACTCTTCCTTGTTAGAACATTTTCGTGGATTGGAGGAGGCTGGTGCTCAAACCACAGGTTTTTAGAGGAATGCTCAGAAATGCATGAACAGATCAAAATACCACTTTGGGATTGTTGATAGTGAGGAATGAACATTACAGTACACTTAAAAGCTCAAAAAGTTGATTTTACATGATAGGCCCTTAAAGAGTTAAATAAATCTGCTTTTATCAATGCATAATGCTTTACTGAGATTACTAAATCTCACTGAATCAAAATGAGGAGACTGACTCACAGAACTGCTTACTAGCATCGGCTTGTTTTTGTTCTTAATAACCTGGTCTTTCTTTGGTTCTCAGGGTGCTTGGATCCCTCCAGAATTTCGAAGCTTTTTCGGAAGCTTTTCAATGCCAGAAAGGCAGCCCAATGAACCCTGAGCTCAAGTGTCGCGTCTGGTAGAGCTTCTCCAAGGCTTTGACCAGGGTAAAGCAGAAGAACAAGTTGTACTCGTGTTTCATAGCATCCTGGAGAAGGTCTTTGTTTGAGTAACCGTTGAACTTTAGAGGTTACTTAATAAAGTGGGTACAATGAAAAAATAGACCTGAGGTCCTGTCGTAAGATTAAAGCTCATACAGGTGGCTTTAAATGCTTTTCCAGCCTTTCATGAACTAATTACCACATTTTCACCAAAGATCTTTATGATTAAAATAACAACATGTGGCATCCAGCTGTTTGTGGTCTGATATTCTACTTACAATATGTTATTCTACTTCAGATAGAAAAGTAAAGAACAAGTCTTAACTTTGACTGACGGCCATAAAACAAAGAAGCTTTGCAAAGCAAATCTACATTAAATTTGTCACACTCTGAAAGTTTGGTTTGTGTAAAGACTTTAAGACTGTTAATTCTGTGCAGCTTTAAGCTTAAATTTACATTTCTGTGGAGTTATTTTTTTTCCATGTCATGCAAAGGATTCTTTGCTTTTTAACTCAAGTTAATGCAAAATTTGATCATGTCCCAGCAGTTTCTGCTAAGTAACCATATTGCTGACCTGCAAACTTTAGGGAGTGCTATAAAACCTTACTTTATATAAAGTGAGGTTGTTTTGCTAATACTTGTATTGAGAGTTTTCTCTATTTTGACTTGTGTTTGAATCCTCCATTTTTTGTAGCTGCCAAGTTTTTACACCAATTTCAGATGTCCCTAGAGATATAATCCCATGTGAATCTCCATTACACAACAATTTATAAGACTTTTATCCTTTTTTTTTATGCAGCCGGCTACATGAAAGAGAAAGTGAAGGTTTGGATACGCTTGCTCGTGGGAAGGCAGTGGCTTAAGTTCTCGCCTTCTGATCTGGCATTGATTAGAGAGATGAAAGGTTGAGTGCAGTGTGTTGAAGTGCAGTGACCAGCGTAGCCAATCAATGGGTCAGCAGACAGACAAACAGGACTGTCATTAACAAGATGGCTGGGGCTAGGACTGTTATTTTCTACCTTTATTAACAGGTAATGAGAGGAGAATCAAAGCAGAGCGGATCTCTTAGGGGAAGAGTTGGACATTGACTGAAGGGAGCTTTCAAGTGCAGCAGAACAACAGCCGGTTTGAATGGCGGCTGTCACATTCGGGATGCCTTGCTAAACTGAACCCGACTGTTAGGTCTCAGTTGAGGCTGTTGAAGTGAATGTGTACAATTAAACTATATAATGTGTCTGTTGATCTTCATCTTTTGGCAAATACTGTTGTGAAAAAAATGGGGTGGAACTGCTTTTTATTTAGAGTGAGATGCTGTGCTACAAAAAAAATATTTGAAGTTTGGGAAATACACTTAACTAAAAGTGTTTTAGTGTAAACATTAAGACGTAATCACGTCCACATAACTCTTGATGCCAAGACATGAAATAAATGAAAAGATGTTTGTTAATGTCACGAAAAAGAAGGAACAAATGAAATGGCCACACAACTTTCTTGTTATCTCTCATAATTCAATCGGGTATTGTTCCTTTCAGAAAGAAAAAAAACTTATGTCATAAACATTTGATTATGTCAGGAGTTTGGAAAGGGAAAAACTGCCCAAAGTAAACAAAATATCTGTTTCCCAAATATGATACAATTGATTTTTCTGGTTGGATCAATCCCAATGCAATTCGTCACAAGTCAGATGGACTTTCATTACAAGTTTAATTTGATTAAAGAGGATTCTTGCCAAAAAATAAAGTATTTATACATTCTGTTTTTTATGTAACCTTCTTAAATTAACATAATTCAAATAACCGCTTAACCATATGACTTGGATCAGTAGAGTTACTCAGAATCAAAATAGGAGGCTTTTATTATAAAAGTAGGAAAGGAGAAAACATTTCTGTTTTTTTGTCAGATCATAACAAGAACAACACACAGGGCTCAAAAGCATTGTTAAGATGAATGGCTAAATGATGTCATTTGAAGCAAATAAGGACGACAGGAGCTGAGGTTGCCAGGCAAGTTTTATCAGTGAGGCAGCAAGAACGCTCAGAGAATTGTCTCATCAGTGATGTGAAAACTCATGATCTGGTCTGAGGCAGTAAAGCTGTAACATCCACGGCCTCTGCTCACTACTGGTTTAGCCTCTTTGACATTATTAGTTTAGACATGTGTGAGAGGCTGATACCTGATTAAAATCACAGTTTTCTAAATGTGTTCCACTAAAGACTGCATAAATGTTCTGTGAAACAACCTGTGTGGCATGTTTGGTTTAAGTTAACAGATAAACTAGGAGAAAGTAATAGTGGGGAAGTCTTAAAAATTCACCATTATTCTTTCCATCACACTTGTGAAACTGCTAAAACTACCAGTTAGCTGCAGTAGCAGCTAGTAGTACTAAGTAGATAATGAAGCTAACTAATTACTCCTGTAGTTTGTTTTATTAGCCCTGTGTAGTTGAAACTGTTCATCTGTAAACCTTTCATAGTAGGAGGAGTATCTCCCAAATGTCAAAACAGGTTTCTTTGAACAGCAAGAAACATCTGTTCAAACGAGAACAGAAGAAAAACATGGAGGCTAAACTACAAGCTGTAATTCACTGTCTGGGGGCAGAACCAGGCTACACCCTTGAATAGTTGATGTTTTTTAGACCAACTGGTTCACTGAAAACGTTTAGCGTCATCATTACAACGTCTTATTGTATAATGTGCATAAAGTCCCAACATTTGGCAAGTTAAAAAAAAATCTTGCTGGATTTTTGGACTTCACATTGCCAAAAATTGTAAAAACTGTGCTGTTATAGGTAAAAAGCTCTGTACAAACCAATTTTTGGTTATATGTATAAATATATAAACATGCCTTGTTTATATATACATTAATAAGTTGACCCTAAAAGGAAATGTAGAGAGTAAAATTGTTGCTTTGAAAGAAATAAGATGTTATATATGTTTTTATGAATGTTCCTGCTGCTATGTAATTATCTAGACTGCTATTTTTGTGACAGATTTGTAATTATTCCCATTAAAGTGATTGTCTGAACAGAACTGATTGTAAGACTTTGTTTTAAAAGGAGGTCTGATCTGTACAGTCATTCAAAACTATTCTATACATTCACAATGGGTCAAAGGTTAGGACACACTTGTGTACGTTTTGATAGGTAACATTTTACGATTTTTTTTGTTTTATTTACAATTTTTTTTAGATATTTACTTTCTGAAATTTACTTAAAGCAAATGAATGTTTACAATTAAAACACAAAAACATTTTTTTTTCATTTCCTCTTATATAAGTGGACAAAGACTGACATTTAAATAAGGCAATCATTAAATGTTATTCAAACATTTTATTTCTCGCATAATACAGAAAATTAATACAACCTATGCTTCTAGTATAAATTCTTGGTCAAAATATTAGATTTAGTGTAAATTAGTTGGTTCACAAATCATATATCAAAAGGGTTATGCAAGTTAAATTCACAGTCAAGATATTTGATTTACAAAATATGGGGGAAAAAAGACTGTAAACACACAGAAAAAAGCTTCAGGTTGCTTGTACATATATCATCTTTATTAAATACAATGCTCATTAGAAAGAAACAAAAGGAATAAGGATAGAAAAAGATAAAAAAAAGCAGTGATTGAAACTTTAGTTTACATTGCTGTTGGATTTTTTTTGGCTTGAGTTCGCAGCTTCTTTATCATCGTGTGCAAACATCGTCATTACACTGTAAGAGAACAGAAAAAACTTAAATGAGACTTTTAAATTAACTTTTAAAATATGGAATATAGCAAGAGTCTGTTTTGTATGATATGATATGATATGATATGATATGATTTGATATTATTTTATATTATATTATATTATATTATTAGACAGACAGACTGTTCAATGAACAGAAATACATCTTTCAACATGGCAGAACACAATAATATCCAATAAATAAAATTAAAATTCTTAAAATAAACAATTCAAATAATTTAAAAGTTAATACATTTTTAAAAAAGAATCAAAAATATCTCAGCCCGTCATAAAGTTACTGATGCATGCTTTTATGTCTAGTCCTGTGGTATATTGCTCTGCTTTGTGATCTTCACAAAACATCATTTTTACAAGATCTCATTTGTTTGTGTGAAATTGAGGATCAGGATGCCGGCTCAAATTCACTGCAGTGGCTAACAATTTTTGAATGTTTAATGGGTATTACTTTAACGTTTACAATTTAAAGCCCTCACTGACACCGAGGTCATCCATCACTAGTCTTTTAGTTGTTCCCAAAGGTAAATCTAAAACCCAAAGTGAAGCGTCATTCTATGGGGGCCCAGAGGCTGCAGAGAATAAAGAAATTAATTGACAACTACTGAACCAGTCTAAACTTTCTGTTTTTCAAGATCTCCCTGGCAGAGAGAGGTCTGTTAAAAAGCTTTTCATCAGCTTCTGCGAGCCACAATGAAAAATATTTAGAGCAGATCCAAACCTGCACTAAAAAAACATAACTTTTAATGGAGAAAATTAAAGTTCAACCTCTATAAAACCTGTACTATACCTGGAAAAAAAAACTGGTGTCATATCTGTCAGCTAAAAAATGTGGTTGAAAACAGAAGATTTAAAAAAATATTGTGACAGTTTAATTGTCTGATTATAAAATGTCCTAATCATAAGAGTATGAATTAATGTTGTCCTTTGCCTGCACTCTAGGTGGAAGGTTAATCATGGAAATTATATTTTTGGCCCTTAATTACAAAATTAGAATAGTTCAAACAATTTAGCTCACATAAATATTGGTTCTGCTCACAATTCACAGTTTGGTTTTGGAACCAAAAGTTGAATGTGATGGGACTGTGGAAAGCCCCTATGATCATAGGACAAGCCCCACAGAGCTGTGGGCTTCCAGATAATATGTCAGTGAAGTGAGGAGTCTGTCTAAGATGAAAATATGGAACAAAAGCTGTATTTTGTGCTGTAATTTGAATGTTTTGCTTCATTACATACTGACATCACAAAACCATAGAACATCATCTAGAAAAATAGGGCAGTGTGTCAGGAGGACAACCACTCCCACATCTCACGGATCCTTTTGAGTCAAAGATTTCTTCGGATTATCTGGAGGTAAACGAGCCCACTTCTACAATGAATGCTCATTCTGGGAATTCATAATGTGTTGCACAGTTCTTCACCGTGTGGTAGACATTTCAGGGATGTCCATGCATATTCTACCATGCAGAGCCTTACTGATAAAGCAGCCTCCTCTCTGAGATTAAAGACTCTCAGCTGAAACATAACAAATCACAGTGACTTCAACCTTTTTGGTTTGGTTTTCTCCCAACAATGTATTTCTGCTCTGGATTTGAAGTTTACGGCTGAAATAACTGTTTTTTTTAATAGAATAACAAAACTATATTATTTTAAAATTGCTTAATGTAAGACATTCATCAGGTTCTCCGTACTACCAAGAGTATTGTAAGTAGATAACTTGATTTCTCCTGTATTTTTAGTACAGAGATGACATTCAGGAACTTTTTGATGCCTCTCACACACAGATTGTAAAGATGGTGTAATCAGGGTTCAATTTTCTTCAGAGGCAACCTTGACACATGCCTCTACTGAGCCTCTACTAAATCAGAGCTCTGCTAAGAAAACCAAAAATATTTAATAAACAGGCAAACATCAATTCTATCTGCTCAACATGTTTTCATTTTTTTTTTGCACCAAGCATGTGCTTTTATTCAAATAGACCTATAAAGTTTATCCCAATTAAGAATGACGGATGTAACAAAAAAATTGGGTTACAAAACAAAAAAAACACAAAAGTTTTTACAACTAGGAATCAAACCAGCAGTTCAAACAACTGTTTTTTGTTTTTTTTTTTATCTTTGGCTACAACCTAAGCTGCAGATGACATGTCTTACCACTGGCTTCTGTCCTGCTTTGACGGAAGCAGTGATGCTTAAAGCCTTGGAGATGTCTTCAAGAGGGACCAAGTCTCCAGGTGAATCCTGGACGAAATGCAGTAGCACCTTTTCTCCACCTTTTGTGGGGTAGTAAAAAACATTTTTAATGTCACAGAGCAAAAAAAATGGTCAGAAATCTGATTTTCTCAAGCGAAAGCAGTAGTTTTTAGGGTGTTTCATATCTGTTCTGTGAAGATACTTCAACTGAAAAATACTCTTTACAATATACCAAATTGGTATAAATCACAAAAGCCATAAAAGTGCATTTAACAGGCAAATGTGCAACATATAGCTTGTATTAGGAAAGCACCATAAACATACTCTAAAACCTACATCTGATTCTAATTTGTGATAACTGAAAAGAGACCTGAGCTTGAACAAAAAAGACCTTTGCTTAAATCAAGAGTTTAAAAATCATGGAAACATGGGACACAGTGACCTGTAACTTCAACAGAGCAAGCCGCCCTACGGCAACATAAAGGAGAGCAACACGAACAGTGTTGGAAAGACTGGCTTTTGTATTTGGACTGTGTTTTTTTTCCTGACAGAGAAAATTACCCAACTCAACAGCACATAATGGGAAAGTTGTTATCCCTCAATTCTCAATCCTCCCTTTGTTAGATTAGATTTTCCAAATTGCTCATTGACATTCTATATTGAATAATTTCACATCACATATCAATTTGAATTTCAATTTAAGAGCTGGAAGTGGTAAAAAAGATCATTAGCACTAAATGTGATGTGGCGTTTGGATAGGTTGGCTCACATGGCTAACAATGTGATATAATACTGTCCTCTAGTGGAGGAACTTTGTAATTGTAGCTCTTTCGTGCATTATTTACAGCAGTGTGAACATCTGCCCAGATACAATTCAAATCCATAATAATAAAATAATTCAGAAGCCCTTTAGTCTTATATTTAAGGAACTTAAACAACCATAGACCGTCTCTGACATTGTATGGTGTGAACCAACTGTACCTTTAGCCACAATGAGCATGCCCCCACTTTGGAGCAAATCTCCAGAGAAGTTTCCCTGGATTCCCTCAGCACTCGCCTGGAGACAAAAGATTTAACAGTTACGGAAAGTTCATTTTCCTCATTTGCCAAAGATACTATTCAGAAAAAATGTTTTTGAAGAAGAAAAATTGCTAAATTAATTAAATGAATGAATGATTAATGAATTAATTAAAAGAATTATACCTTTGAAGATATATCCCGGACTTTCTTCCCCAAAGCAGCAGGGACAACACTTATGGCTGTGTACCTGACAATAACATAACCAAAAACATAACAAATCAAGTCAGATTTAGGCTGTAATGGTCAATTTGACACAGCTAAAACAATACTGGAGATTTGTTATAACTGAACAAGAAACAATTTTACATTTTTGTCATGTTATTTTCTTTATGTAATCTAAAACATAGAGGCAAGAAATCACTGTGAACGAATTTACATCAAACTAAATACTGCCGAGACTGGCTCTAGGTTGACTTCATGAAATGGACGGCACCCACAAAGAGCAAAAGACAGTGCCTCAGAGATCAAGTTGTCTTACTTCTGAATAGGAAAATTAGCTTGTGAAAATAATTTAGATTTCATAAAAATTGTGTACTTTAGTGTGCCAAAGGTAATTTATATATCATATTATATTGAATATAGTTTACACTGAAAGGTTTAAGAATAACATGATATAGGCCTTTTAAACTTTATTTGTACACGAGGTTTCAACTGTTCCACGGTCCGTTACTGACCAGAACTGAACTCACCGTTTGAAACCCAAATCCTTGTAACATTTCTTCTGGTCGTCGACGTAAATAGCTGAAATAAAAGATGATTAATCATTAACCCGAGCACAGAGGAGCCAGTTAGCCTTATAGAATCCACAGGCACACCCAGGGTGAAAGCCATAAATGTTTGAAGAGGTGTTGTCACTACACAGTAAAAGCAGGTAGACAGTTTATATATAACATTGCTACAAATGGTAACCCTTTCTGACTTTTTTTTATATTAGCAGAGGCTGAAACTCTGATGAATGAAAACACTTTAAGTTTTTAACTGATGTCTAGAGTAGAAAACAATAAAAAATAAACAGACTTTCTGAATGTTTGTAATCATCAGTAATCATGTTACACATGGGTAACAAGTGACTTAATGCTTCTTACATCCTTTAAAAAACCCTCCTTCCTTGAACTCTTGCAGTCCAACTTCTTCTGGTCCGACCCCCACCAACGACACACCACTGGCCCTCAGGTCTGGCTCCAGTTTGCTGATCTCAGATGCCATCCATCGGCACACCTGGCAACCAAACCTTCTCAGGAAGAACAAAACCACCGGCTGGTCCTGCCACAGAGACTGGAGCTCCACTTTCTGAAACGAAAGGGAGCAAAGAAAAGAGGCAATGATTAGGGGTCAATTAAAATAAAATGTAAGCTTACTTATTTGAAATTTTCATCTGATTTTAGACAGTAGTGATGTCTTATCAAAACCAACTCTAAAACGTACTACAGCACGCACCTTTAAAGGTAAAGAGCAACATTTATAAACTAAGCACAAAATTAGGAAAATCATAAAAGTAAAAACATAAGAAAATAGTCTTAAACTTGTAGTTGTATTGATCGTGTATTAGGTAATTTGTTTACTTACCTCCCCACTATCAGCGCTCTTCACCAAATTTTTCCCTACTTTAGCTAGATCAACTTTTGCCATTTTTCCATACCTTTTAAAAGGCGCAGCTTTATTGTTCGCGAAAAACTGACAAATATATACGACAGTAAAAGCTTTGGCACGTATATAACACCCGCACAACAGTTACAAAACACATTCTTCCTGAAACGCCCACTTTGGCTCTCTCCCCCAATCACAGTTCACTCCAGCTCAGAAAACAGCCAATCAAAAGGCATTATGAAATATCGAAGGAGGGGTCTAGTGAGTCCAATAAAGCTTGTAGTTTACTGCAGATAAACTGGTTTTTCGTAATGGAGCTTGGATAAGAACAGAGTCCAAAGGTTTGAGCCTTTACTATATGGTATTCATTTAGAAAAAATGTATCACTACATTTTTCGATGACGGAAATAAATATCTGCAAAAACAAAAGCTTCTGTTTGTAAGCCGTGTCGGCCACCGTAGTTTGTCCTACAGATGTAGTAGTTGTGTGATTCTGAATGCAACAAAACACAAACATTTTGGAATCACATACATGACTGGCTAAAACCAAAAATATTAAAGATTATCTAACATTTAGACTACGTTTACCAAACAAAAAAGAAGAACTCGGTTATGATTTAATCCTCTGAACAGCAAAATGTTTTCTTCATAAGCAGTGCTGAAAAGAAACCCTATTTTTAAGCTCGAAATGTACATGAAGTCCTTAAAATATATCAAACTATGTTTTGGAAAAAACAATATGATATGAAAACAAAATCTCAAATAGATGTGACCTAAAATATATGGTTAAAGTTTAAATATTTCAAAATGTCATAATCAGCTTGACCCAAAGCATATTTTTTATGTTTTGTTTTTCTTTCCTAGATTTGTTTCTTTTCTGCTGATATAACCTTTAAAAAAACCTTGCATTACTAAATGTTTGATTATTTTGCTTTTCCATTATCTGTTGTTGCTACAATACTATTTTTTTGTGTTAATTAACTGAATGTCATCCATCCATCTACTTTTGTGCAAAGGCTGGGTACACCCTGGACAGGTCGCAAGCCTGTTGTTTAAAAAAAAGTCACTACCAACAGGCAATCAATCTGTCTATGTCTGTCATGCTGCCAACATCATGAAACTTGTTTTTGTTAATGAACTGAGTTTTCCCTAATCAAGGAGGGCACATACTTACAGGCAAAGAACATTTTTGTCTATTAAAAGAAGTTTGTTGTTTTAAGAATCCACCTCTAAGTCCAGCATCACTCGTTATTTTATGTATTTATTTACCTAATTTTTGCTTTTTGGGGGGTCTGTAAATGCCCTTAAACAAAAAGGATTTTCACATTATTATCAACTTATAAATTTGTATGGTAAAAAATATTTTTACAAATTTAAATCTTCAGTCCCTGTGACTCTAACACCAGGGGGGGTGTCTCATCTACTTTGTCTAAATGCTGACAACCTGTAGGCCACATTCTGACACGTAAGTCAATTAAACTTTACTAATCTGCTTTCAAATGGAACTTTAACTGGAAAAGTATTTTCAGAGAGAACGTTAATGATGGTCTGCCTGTCATTAAAAAAAATACTGAAGACACAACTTAGAACTGCAAGTCTCATAAAAGACAGATATCTTTCAGACACAAGGGAAATGACCCATTTGCTCTGCCATCATATTATACAAGTCTGAAGAAGTCATTACCTGATGATTAACATTTCCCAAAAGGTACACAAAAAATTCTATTAGCTACAGAGAAACTGAGCTCTTCAGATATGTCATGTAAGAAAGACCATCAGATAAGCAGTTTTTTACACTTTAAATAACTCTCACAAAATAATCTTTACATGCAGGACTTGTTTCGAAAAGGAATGAATTATGCATCCACTTTGAAAATGACCCATTTGAACTCTCAGCTCAAAAAGTGCTTCCCATTACTGATAATTGTAACCTCAATTTCTGCGCCTGTTTTTAAAGCTGAGCTTTAAACAAATGGGGGGGGTAAAAGGGAATAGCTTTTTTCAGGATTATTTTAAATCAGAAAAAAACACATACATTGGGTTGAAATGAACCCAGAAAATAGTATTGCGCCATAAAGTTGCCCAAAAACATACCATGAATAACCCAAGAATTGGGATGAAGAAATAACCCAAGTGTTTGAAGAGTGTACTCCAAGTGTGATTTTAATTGTAAAGCTGTATACATGAAAAACTTTTATTTTTATGTTTTTGTGTTATTAGTAAAAGAAGGGAATATTCTGAGTTTCTAAAATGTGATCAGGTAAAAGGACGGTGACCGCGTGCTTTCAACAGGAAACACGGTGTGGACAGATGTGTCAGTGGTGCTGATGCTGCAGGGAGGGGCGTGACGTCACGGGACAGACCGCGGTGAGGAGGCGAATGGAGAAAAGAGGGGGCAGGAGGAGAAGGGACGCAGGAGCAGCGGGGGGTGGGGGGGGGGATGATTGCATCAAAGGAAAATAAAAAGAAATCATGACCCTTTAGTTAATATAATTTTTACCCCCCGTACACCGTCATGTTCCCATAGTTTTCCTTCCTGTTGAGCCGCAATAAATGACGTCCCGCCTCCTAAAGGTAATTATCCATTTCGCGTCTCCCTTTGCATGCCCTTTTCATTTTCTTACACAGCTGAGCCGATGGTCAACTTGACGAGCTGAATGTCGAGTCAAGAACAAGTGGAGAAATTTGGGAGGAAACAGGAGTAAACCGCAGCTTCTCCAGCCGATGCGCGCAGTCCACATATGATCCGGTTCCAGTCTGAATTCGATCGATCGCGGTGCGTTTTCTTTACATTTGTCGGTGGAATGGCTCCGGCATGAAAAATTCAAATGAAAAGCAGGCGTCATGATGCCGCATAGTTCACTGCTGTAGTCAGCGTTGACGAGCACATGGACTCTGCGCACGGCATGCGCGCTGGTTGCGGTGCGTCGTGCGCATCAGCCCTTTCTGCTGAAGACTGCAGTGTCCTTATGGTAACACTACAACCATTAGCAGCACTCCAGTACTCTCTTGCTACATTCAAATCATTTTCTTTTTTTATGTTATTAAATCATCCAATAAAGTCATCATTTGTTGTTAAATAATTCTATTTTTATGCTGCAGTGTGATCTGGCTTGAGAGATATGTCATCTCCAGGCATGGGTACCCCCAGCGACCCTCTTCTGGCCAGTCCAGAGGGGAGGTCATCCACAGCTCAGGAAGGCACATGGAGGAGCTCCTTACCCAAAACCGCCAGCTTCCCAACGTCCACCACCCGACACCTCAGCCACAGAGCCAACAACTTCCAAAGACAGCCAAAGCGTAGGAAGCTGATACGACCTTCACCGCCTCCCCCTCCCAACACACCCTGCCCCCTGGACCAGCTAGACCTCAGCGAACTTCCCCCACGAAGGACCTTTCAAGAGCTGCTCTTCAACGGCTGCATCCTGTTTGGTATTGAATTTAGCTATGCCATGGAAACAGCTTATGTGACTCCCGTCCTTCTACAGATGGGCCTCCCGGATCAATTCTACAGCTTAGTCTGGTTCATTAGTCCCATTCTAGGTAAGGCGTTTCATCACATTCACATTGTGATCACAACATAATCCATAACGATAATTGAAAAACATGCAGCTAACTGAAACCCACCGGTTTCTTTCCTGCAGGATTTCTTGTTCAGCCTCTCATTGGAGCATGGAGTGATCGTTGTACATCTCGGTTTGGGAGGAGACGACCTTTTATTTTTGCTTTGGCTGTTGGTAAGACATGCCTAAAGGTTGCCGTATTGATTCTACTTAAAAAAAATGTTTGTCATAAAACAAAGATAAAAGTGATTGTGTTCAAAGTTGTAAAAATGTCTTTTTTTCTCTCCTGAGTTTTTGTTCAGCCCTTTCATTCTTTCTCGTAGGGGCTCTGTTTGGTCTGACTCTCGTGTTAAATGGGCGAGACATTGGGGGTGTTCTGGCTGACACAGCATCAAATCACAAGTGGGGCATTGTGCTAACGGTTTGTGGCGTGGTTCTGATGGACTTCAGCGCAGATTCAGCCGACAACCCAAGCCACGCCTATATGATGGACGTGTGCAGTCCAGAAGATCAGGATCGGGGCCTGAACATTCATGCATTACTAGCAGGTAAATGAAACCATTTAAAGTCCCACTTTGATCATCTTTTGCAAAAGCGTTCCCAGTGGTCTCCCAACTATTATGAGGATTTTTGCTAAAACTGAAAAATCTGTCATTTTCTATCACATAGTTTCAGCAAAGCAGCACTAGTTGATAACAAATTCACCTTTGAGTTGTTGGCAGGACTGTTGGCAAAGAGTGAGCCTTCCCATCATTCCTTTGTTTACACTCTATCCTGCTACCTTACAGCCCTTCACAACCCCGGTCTAATAGTACCAGTGCAACAAAAATGGTGATCACTATCAGAGCGCACAGATTTGAGCGGGATGTCAGCTCAGATGAGAACAAACACATACATGGACCTGTTTGTCTGCAAGTGGATGCTTCAGAATGGAGCGGAGAAGGGGGCTTAGTTTTGTGGCCTGCCATAATAGCTTCTATAAATAAATAAAAGAAAGGGTTTTCTTGAGATAATGCTATCCCATCCGCGCAAACATTTGTTCTTTACTGCAGAAACATCTGATGAAGCTGTTTCAGATTATGTATTTTGTTCTTCTGCTGTACATTGGCGTTTTCATTTTTCTCCACAGGACTAGGAGGAGGGTTTGGCTACATTGTGGGTGGAATCAACTGGGACCAAACACAGTTTGGAAGGTCAATGGGGGGTCAGCTGCGAGTCATATACTTGTTTACAAGTATCACTTTGGTGATTGCTACAGCCATGACTTTAGCAAGCATCCCTGAGAGGCCCTTACCAAAGAGCCAGATGAGCAAAAACTCAGGCAAAAATCATCTGAAGAGCCCCAGCCTCCCTCTTCCTCCCTCTCCTCTTGTTCCCCCTGGAGCTTGTCTTGGACTGGATCAGGAAGACGAGGAAGGTCTTTACAGCTACACTTTTTCAAAGACTCACACAGGCAATCCCGACCCCCTGGCCCATTCTCACAGTGCTAATGCGCGTCTTTGTGCTGGCCTCACGAGCCCCATATCCCCCATGAGTCCACTTACTCCAAAATATGGCAGCTTTATAAGCAGGGACACCTCACTTACTGGCATTAACGAGTTTGCTTCCTCATTGGGAACCTCCTACATAGACAGTGTGCTCATAGACTGCTACACAGGCCAGCAGACTCCACAAGCCCTGGCCCCAAACTCCACCACCGTGCCTCTGCCTCCAGGGGACTCCCCGGCTCCTGACGAATCCATACAGGTGGCAGGGAATCCTCCTGCAGCCCAGGCTGATGGAGTCTCTCCATCGCATGCTCAGGATGGAGAAGAGCCTCAGCCTGATGGGGACGGGCAGACTGGCTGTGCACCTCAGCCTGCAGATGAGGCTCAGCCCGGAGCAGGATTACACAGAGGCTCCACTGCGGGCATCCTGAAGCGACCTCAGAGTCTTGCATTGATGGAGGAGCCCATGGCAACTCAAGTCGTCGGGCTGGAGAACGGACGCAGAAGGACCGTCACTTTCAGTCAACAGGTCAGTCACAAATTATGACAGAAAAAAATGAAGCATCCACAGATTTGTTTTAACAACATGATGCTTTTTGTTGGGGCAGGTTGCAAACATTTTGCTGAATGGTGTGCGCTATGAAAGTGATTTGAGCGAGAATGTGGAGACAGGGGAATCCCAAATGTCAATGAAGCTGCTGTGTATAGCCATCTACAGGATGCCTCCCTCTCTGCGGAGTTTATGCACCAATCACTTTTTAGGTGAGAAACCTTTTCTTATTCAAAGAGACATTTCAGCAGAGCATCAAGGCAAAACTACTTCATGCTCATGTGTCTGTGGTTGCAGGCTGGCTGTCTTTTGAGGGCATGCTGCTCTTCTACACCGACTTCATGGGAGAAGTTGTGTTTGAAGGAGATCCCAAAGCACCCCACGACTCTGAGGCTTACCAACGCTACAACGCTGGGGTCAGCATGGGTTGCTGGGGCATGTGCATCTATGCATTCAGTGCTGCTTTCTACTCAGGTAAATAATTTGTTTGGAGCTATTTAGTTTTCATGTTAGCAGATATTTACCTGCTTTTTTATTTTGTTTTCTTCTACCAGCCATACTGGAGAAACTAGAGGAGCGTTTCTCCCTTCGCACTCTATATTTTTTTGCCTACCTTGCATTTGGTTTAGGTACAGGCCTCGCAACACTGTCCACCAACCTCTACGTTGTGCTTTCGCTCTGTGTCACCTACGGGGTGCTCTTTTCGTCTTTATGTACGCTGCCTTACTCTCTGCTGTGCGAATACTACCAGAGTCCTCAGGTAAGAAGTTGTTTTTGCTGCTAAAAATTACAATTTTTGATCTATTCATGTGTGTGAAAAACCCAAAGACTGCCTTCTATGCTCATCGGGTTCATTATGAGGGATTTTTTAAGAGATGGATTTGGTTTAAAAATCTTTGTATTTAAATTCCCACGCATTGATGGGTTATGTCACCTCTTGAGTTTTTAATGTATTTGTTTCTGTTTTATTTTTTATTTTTTGTACTTAACTTGCTCAGTTTAGAGCTCATGCTTCTTAGAAAACACTGAGTGGTTCCAGGGTGCCTAGAGAAGGTGACACTGCAACCAAGTTTTGTCTAAATTTGTCCAAATCAAAGGACGTTATTTTGATATCTTCCAAGAAGGTGACTCCCAAAAAAGTAAAACAAAACATTCCAAAGGCCGTAATATCCATTAGGTTTGAGAAAATGAACTAATTTGTACTATATTTGTAGTTCTGATGAGAGAAATATCTGTTTGTCATCTTTAAAGGTATTTCGAGTGGCAGCAGCTTCTCATTCCATACTTTTCTTACAGGGTGTTGGTGAATATTTAATCATTGGGTTAGCCGTGCTTTAATAGGACTTTTGAACACCTGTTCAAACTGAAATTAGTTTGAATAGAAGTTAGCATCGCCATGCATGCTAACCCTCCCAGATTTTCTGGTTGGGTATTATTCTGCATGTTTTATCCACTTGGCCAGTAGTTCATTAGAAATTCGCCTCTAAGTGGTGGGTGGGACAATTGGTTGATAGCAAACCACCACCACCACCCCCCACTCTCTCCCTCTAGCTTACAGCCCCTCACATCCCTTAGCTAACATTAGTGTTGCATTCAAATGGTGAGCAATATCAGAGCTATCCAGATGTACTGTTTTGAGCCAGATATCAATTCAGACGAGGAAAACAAGGACGTACGTGGATCTATTTATCTTCAAGTGGATGCATCGGAATGGAGTGGGGAGCTTGTGGCCTGCTGATTGTACCATCTACGTTACAGCAACAATCGTTTCAAGTAGCTTTTTTTTTTTTTGTCTGTACCTGATTAACAACAAGGGAGGCTGGGGCTCTTCAGATTGAATAAAGACATATTCAGACATTGAACTTTAGGCTTATTTTTCTTTTTATGTCTTCCATCTTGAGAAAATATACCACAAGAAGATGTTAAAAAACAGCATTTTCATTGGAGTGTGTCTTTAACTAAAGTTGAATGTCAAGAATGATATATTTTTTACCCATTAGGTCAAACTTAACTTTTGTGTGTCTTTCAGTTTTGTGGCTCATCAGAAGAGGGGACCAGACGAGGAATGGGGGTGGACATTTCTCTGCTCAGCTGCCAGTATTTCCTGGCTCAGATCCTGGTCTCTGTGGCAATGGGACCTCTGACCTCACTGGTGGGCGGGGCTCAGGGAGTGATGTACTTTGCAAGCCTGATGTCATTCGTGGGCTGCCTGTACTCCTCTCTCTGCGTGGTGTACCAGCTGCCCCCCCCTGAGGGTGAGCCCCCCGAAAGCGAGACCCAGCCACTGTTGGTGCACACTTAGCAAAAGCCTCCTCATTCACATAACCTCACACGTGCACACACATGCTAAAGCTAATCGCACTGGCATCACTGCATGTCTCACACCGACAAGCCCTGCTCTTCTCAGAGTCACAAACAGACAGACAGACATTGGCCACCACTATATTATATGTAAATATGACCAATCAGTTCATACAGAGTGTGTGAACCCATGCATTTTCCCTTAACTTTTGCAAACGATTGTGTGGCTTTTTTGGATGTGTGTGTCTGATTGTGTAAAGTCCTGTTGTGTCTTGCCTTTGTCCCAAACAGCCTGAGCCGTCTAACTAATTGGAGCCAAATCTTACTTTTTTTAGTTTGCTGCTTGTTTAGTTTGATGTATAATGTTTTTAACTTGTGTGTGCAAGCTAACCACAGCTTTCCTCTCTTTTTTCCCCTCCAATCAGTTGCATAATGGTTGCATGAGCTGCACAGATTCTGTTTTAGGACACAGGGCCAAATGAATGTCTACCTGCCTGTTTCTCTGAGTTTGCATTTTAGCATTACACTGACAGCAGGATTCTTAATGATTGTGCTACCACATATCTCCTACACTTTATTTTTAGTAACTCCAGTTGACGTTTTAGCTTTTCACACTAGAAAAAGAGTTCATACGTCACACATTTGAATAGAAAACACAATTTTTTTTGACGCCCCTATGCCGGGTCACCTTGGCACTTTGCAAAGCCCTTTATCTTGAAAAAACTCACTAAAATGTGTCCCGAGGGCAAATTCCCAAAGCAAAATCCTGCCGAAGCCACACGCAGCTCTGTGTGCTGTCATCCTCCTCTCTGCCACTCCGTTGTTAAATTGACAGTGATTCTTGTCATTGTCAGGAAGAGAAGTTGAAACTGGGGTGTGAATCAGCATTCAGTCGGAAACCAGGCAAAACAGAAGAACAGCAAAGAGAAGACTCGTGAACTGTGGGTAAACCTGAAGATGGACATCCTAAAAAATATATATATATTGCGGGGGAATCACATGGCCAAGTGCATTTTGTCATCGTTAGGGTGCATGTTTCAGATAGGCCTTTGTTCCATCTCATTGGTGACCACCTTGAAGTTGTAAGAAATAATCTTCTCTGAAGTTTTTCACTCCATCCTTTCATCACCAAAAAAATAAGCCATCAGCACTTTTTGTTTGATGCGTGATGTCAACTGATCTGCAGCACCTCTGTATCTGATGATATCAAAGCGCTAATCACATGTAAATCTTACGCAAAAGATATAAAGCTAATATGGATCCATTGGACAATTTGCTCTGCAGAATGTCAATTTCCTAATAATAAAGCCTCCTTGAGTGATTGGAGGCACGCCATGCGAATGTTTCTGAGGAAACAGTGACTATAACACATGCTGTTGCAGCTTGCTTGAACAAATACTTTGCTATATGGTACTACCTATATTAGCATTTATGTAAAAGCTACTTCTGTTCGGGATTTAGATCAAATTAAAATCATAGTTCTGCCTTTTTTGACATCCGTCTTGCTCTTATTTTGTAAAACCATTTCCGCCTAAGTTGACCAGTGAAGTTCTCAACCTTTGCCACAAGAGGGAGCCATAATGCACCACCTCATTGAATTTCTGCACCACGTTTCATTACCGAGTGAAATTATCCCTGTTTCTTACAGCATCCAAGCCAGCCATTTTCCATGTATAGGAAAAATGGGTCAAGTGACATCATACACTTGCAAAACCGGAGGTTTTTAAAAAACTGATGACCTTTCGACGTACTGCACACACAGAAAAGACACATTTAAGTAAAAAGACAAATTTATTTCTTAATCAGAATATACAAAGCAATGGCTGAAGTAACCAAATGCCATTCTGGTTTTGAAAAAGGCAGTCTTGTACACCAAACACGGATACCCAACCACAACATAAAACTCAATAAAAAAAAAAATGCAAGAAAACAAAAGTTTATATGGTACAAACTTGTGTGGAATGCATACAGAAACAAATGACCAAAGCTTTAAGATTTAAGAGGGGTTAATTAACATTACAGAATCCTTACCCCACAGGAAACAGTTAAACAATATCTCTGTGGAGGCGCATGACAAGAGCCCCTTAACTCATTTGCACAATCTGTCATGCTAACGGGCAACCGGGGATTAGGTAGCAGCTCAAACGAATAAAAGGACACCTTAACTAATAATGCTAATCACTTTCTATTTTCCCCCACTTAAAACTTATCTTTGGTCCTTTAAGTGTGTCAGTGAGGTCATTATGAGCCTTGGAGGTGAGCAGCTGCCTCAGTATGAATCATCTGGTCAGCAATGACATAGTAGAAATTGTGCTCCTAGTATGCTAATGTCAGGAAATGAAATGAGGGGGAAAAAATCTCAAGATGTGGCCCAATTAGTACAAGAAAAACAAAACTCCTTTTTAAAGACCAATAAATAACATTTCATAGAAAAAAAAATGATGAAGGCCACTGTGTGTCAAAACTCCAGGGCAATGCGCCAACATGGAAGGAACCAAAAGAAATCTCTTTCAAAGATACAGAATGCACAAGCTCTACGATATGATGTTGACCGGACTGTTGAGACGCTGCTGCCAACAGAGTAGCAGGACAAATGGCCTAGGCCTCCACTTCTGCCTCTTTCGAATCACCGTTTTCCTCTGTCTTCTGCTTTTTTGTGTCCTCTTTTTCCTAACGACAGAGAAACACGTGTCACCAAAAAAGCCAGGGAGACGCAATTACAAACAATTGTGCTCTTTTAACATCAGCCCACCTCCTCCTCCTCAGCTGCACGCTTTACAGGCTGTGCGTCAGTCTCGTCGGCAGGGGGCGCCTCTTCGGCATCGTCTGAAAGCATAGAGTTAGTTCAGAAATGACTGCCTTCACTTTTTAGCTTACAAGCAACGATGTGTGCCTGCGACATTCACGGAGCACAGTTTCCATTTCCAGAGGAGGTAACTTGACGTACCTCCATTTTTCTGCTCCTCCTCAGTGGTTTCTTCTTTTTTCTCACTGTGATCAGCTCCATTCTGAAGAACAGGGACAATCTGGTTAGAAAATGATTCAAAATACATGATCAAATCTGGAGGTTTGGTCGACAGTATAGCCAGGAGGAAAAGAAACACGCCGAGCAGGAAATCATAAATGGACCACTTTCCATCGGCGTCTGAGTAGACTCTCCGCCTTAAACAGAAAGGGCATGAATATGCAACTCGTATTACCTCCCATGGGGATTAACTGCAAAGCTGCGGGAAAACGGCAGTCTACACAACCCAATTGAGACGTCCGCAGGGTTGCTAGCCAACATCTGTGCCATTTCACAACCTTAACAAAAGCAGTATGGAGGGGAGCAGCTGAGCCGGGAGAACCGTGTGCAGCGACACCTGCATGGAGACGGCCGCGAGACAAAAGGCCATGAGGCTGGTGTGTGTCTCAGACTCACTGTGCCATTGGCAGGTGCGTCCTCGCTTTCGGTCTTCTCCTCCGCCTCTACTTCTTTCTTCTCCTTTAACTCCTACAGATAAAAAGAAAAAAAAATACACACATTAAATTTGGTTATAAGAAACCAACAAAACACATTCAAATTATATTTTGTGTGTAATATTTCAGCAAGAAAGGCGTCAAAAAGCAACATGTAAAGTTTAAATTGGTTCTGGACCCTCCCCTCATTGGTGTCGCTCACCCATGCCGCGCATTGTGAACGCGCAGCAGCTTCCCGCCCACAACAGCTCCGCTTTACCAGCTGCACCGTTTTACCGCTTTGTTTGTACTATAGGGAATTTACAAGCACGCGCTCTTCAGCGGCCACACAAAAGCTTCCGAATGTGAAAACTCAAAGAGAAATGTCGCTGCGGAGACATTTGTTTCGGCCAATACCATTCTAACTTAAGACAGTGTAACACAAACATTTCATAGAACCGCGGGAAAAAAAACGTGTTTTGTCACACCAGTGTTATTAAACGAGCGACAACAAAAACTTTACAAGTCATGTTAATGAATGAACGCCGTACTTCAAACGAAGAAAAAGAAAGGGCCAACAAAACCCACCTTTGCTGAGACCTCTGTAGTGGCGGTAGAGTCCACAACTGTATCGGCCATTTCTGATTTAGTTAAATAATTTAAATAGCTATGGTTCTATTTAGAAACAATCTTTTCCTTTTTTCTCCGTGTCTTTGTGTAGGCAGTCCTGAGACGCTGAGAAAGAAATGATGTCTGCCCTTCTCCGCTTTTCTCTCGCTCTCGTTGAAAATCCACTCTCGTTGGTTGCGTCCACTCCTACTCGCTTACTATTGGCTGATTTCAACGCACTCGGTTGTTAATTGGATACTTAGGTTGTCAATCTAAACATGACGTCCCGCCTACTGAAGATCTCTCTGTTGATTGGATGGCGTTTTTTTTTAAAGCGCTGCGCCATCATGCCTCAGTTCTTTTCTTCAAGTTACTTTGGTTTGATTTTTGCAATAAAACGCCACAATTGTTTGTAAGTGGTTGGGTTGCGTAGGACAAAAATAGTACAAGTAACCGAATATTATCACAAGGTAATTGACTGTTTACGTTTAACCACACATTGCCACCATAACATCCATTGTCTCCACGATCTGGGATATCAAATTACAAACAAAAACGAAAGAACTTGAGTCAGTCCTGCTTTTCATTGTTAACTCTTGAGAAAATGTGAGACTATACTTTCTCCATACATGTCCATCAAATGTTGAAAGTTAAACACACGTGAAATCATTTAATTGTGTTACTTAAGAGCAAAATCAGACAAAACGTTCACTTGAGATTAATTCTCAAGTTGTAATTCGTAGACTGATTTTTAAGTTGACATTGTATCGGTGTTGATTGTTCAGATTTTTTAAACGCCAACAGTAAATCATTTCTTTTGCAATTTTATCCTGCAAAAACTTTAGAATTGCATATTGAGCTTTGCTAGAATTCAAACAATTGTGAAGGTATATACATTTTTTTTGTAGTGTGGGAGGGGAGAACTGTGCATATTTGCAGTGTCAGAGGGACAACACATTTTAATGTCATATTTTTGAAATGATTCCTGTCATTTTTGCAAATCAAGTCATGATCAGGTTAACAACATTTTCTTTTTCCCATTTCCTGCACTAAAAACACATTCACTTCTCCTTTGAAAAGTATATATTTTTGTCAAGTCTGGAACTTGTCTCAACACATGCAGGCAGACTTTTTTGACACAAGTTTTTCTTCACCCTCTAATTTTAGGACCTTCGAAAACCTAATCCTGCAACCGCCTCAGTTATCATCTCTGTGCCATGCTGGGATTCAAGCCACTAAGTCTTGATGAAGCCTCGGGCCCTGTGTTGTCATTCACCCCACATTCAGCAGAAATATAATTATGGAGAGGGTAATTACTCACAGAGATCAAAGGGTCGTGCATGGAAGCTGACAACTTTAAGATTTTCTTTTCCCCTTAGTGGGTTTCTCTTATTGAATAAAATGTTCATGTCATTTTAAAGTTGATGTCGTAAAGATACGATAAACATGTTTTTGTCAAACCCTTACATGCACTACATAAAGGTTTTGTTTTTTTTTTTTTTTTTACAAAATACAACTTTTTATGTAAGTGTGGTTGTATGCCAGAGCAAGGAAGCTTTAAAACTCCTCCAAAAGCTTTGAAGAAAGCCTCCTAATAACCTGTGAATGGAGAGGCTGCTGTAAATCTATGGGAGGATCAGTGGAGGAGACCAAAAAGCAGCAGCAGCAGGCATTACTCACTCTTTCTCTGTAGCTGGAAAATTGGAGCAATCAGAAAGAAGGGGGGGAGTGTTTGTGAGATCATTTCCTGCGATTTTTTTTCTTCTTTTTTTGCCTAGCTTTACATGTTTTTACGTGTCAGTAATCTGCAGCAAAGAAACAAAAATAAATCTAAACTTGGCAGGTAAAAACTAGAGGCAACACTGCAAAAATCTAATGAAGAAAAGTAAATGTATGCAGACCTCACATGTGCCACCAAACTTTCTTCAATAGGAAAAGGAACTTTTTTTCTTCGGTCCTTAATATTATTAGCCTGTGGAAAGTTATCATGAATGAAAGATACTTTTCTTCATGTCCGCTCTGACCAAGAAAAAAAACAAACATTTGCCTTTTTTCTTTTTGTAAATTGGAAAACTTTTTCTTTAATGAGTGAGTGATTCTTGTTGGGGGCCAGGGACAATAAAATAAAAGTCAAACAAGGTAATTTCACCTAAATGTCTCGAGGACAAAGGCCTGACTTCACTTGAGGAATGTCTGCACTGGAGGGAAGAGCAAAGTTGGGGCCTTCAAAGAGAAGTCAAGATTACACGGGGGAGGGGTCCCAATAATTGGAGGAATTGGTGGCGGCAAACTTAGCTCTTTTGTTTTTTGCCAGCAGTGTCCTTTAAGCTCTGGTTGCCTCTTTTAACACAACACAACACAACACAATCTTGACTTCGCTCTGGGACGCCACAGCCAAATGGACAAAGAAGAAGAAAGTGCGCTCATGTATTATTAAAACAATTAAGTACTGTCAATATTGATCATAATAGAAACATTACTACCAGTAGTGGTAATAGATGTGGAATATTGAACTAAGTTGAACTTTGACCAATCAGGGTCTTGGCTATGGTAGTGACGGGGTCCCTTTTTGTTCATGGAAGCACCAACTATCTGAAAATTGATCTCGTAGGAGAAATTAATATTTGCGGTTCGTGTCCGGCTGGAATTATAAGACACCACGTTGGAATAGAGCTGAGCAAGAAAAATCCTGGAGCAAGATTCACGAGATTTACACCGCTTTGACATTTCACACGCAGGTTGCAGGGGAAAAGCCATCTATTTTTATGGAAGGTTTGAACAAAGACAACAGATGGCTGAGGTTTCACCTCAATAACAAATTATGGTGAAATGAAAAACGATTGTGTCCATGTACTATAAAAAAAACTAGTTTGTTTTGAAAAGTGCAGATCTTTGTGACTGTTGCTCCCTGCAGTCATATAAGTGGAAAGCTAATTCTTGTACTGCACAGGAAAAAGACTGACCACACCAGTCAGGAGGGCCAACTTGGCCTGAACTGCTCCATGGAGTCCAGAGGAAATAGGTGAGGGGGTGTTCTTAAAATCCATCATAGCTAACACTTCTTCTTTCCATGACGCTGTGTGTGGGCCTTTTGAAGCACTTTCTTGAGCAGACTTCTTGTCCCATAATTCAAATAAATGCAGTCTTTCTTTACCACATATTTGGTAAAACCTAGATCAGTACTTTATTGTTAGTTTGTGCGCAGAAATCCCCACACGTCACATCGTTGATGTCCAGAGACTTGGCTGACAAACCAAAATGTCTTGATTGAGAAACAGCACTGCGCTGTCATAGTTACAACACCGCTTGCAGATCTGAGGCCTCTGTTTTTTTATTGATCGCTGGCACAGAATTGAGGCCTATGACAGCTGTTCCTGACAGTTTCCAGGGTGGCCATGGTGCATAGGTGGAGTGGTCAACCTCTGATTGAAGGATTGCATGTTCGATTCCAACTTTGTGCGCCCATGTATCTGAGTGTCCTTGAGCAGGACACTGATCCTCACATTGCTCCTGGTGGTTATAGGTTAGTGCCAGTGTTCAGCAGCAGAGCCAACATCAGTGTGTGTGAATGGGACTGTGACTGTACAGCACTTTGGGCCTTCTAAGAAGATAGTAAAGTGCAACATAAGCATACACCATGTACCAACCTGTACAGGCTGGAGTTGAACAGGTCAGTTAAAAAAAAAAACTAAAATATTTAATTTGATTCTGAAAAGGGACTTGGATTCCACTTTTAATTTGACCTCTTTCACTGTCACCTTTTGTTTGATATGTTTTTATTATAGTTTTGATTTAAAAAAAATATCAATGTATTTCACATTTTGCTATAGTGAAAACATGATTTTTTTCTGTGAAAAAATACCATTTAAATCTAATACTAAACAAAGAAAAACAAGCATGTAAACAAATACTGACCTGAACGGTGTCTTTGACACTCTTTTAAGCATATCATTTAATGTGTTTTGTCCCATGCTCCTTATTTATTGATTTTGTATAATGTTTTTTTTTCTTTATCTGCGTAAAAAAACATGTAATTCAGGCCATTATTCATCAGTCCAGGTGAAAGCATCAGCTTGATCATGTCTTTGCAATAAACTTAATGCCTGCAATCATGTTGTCAACTGTGTCAAATGACACACAGAAACAGAAGCTCATGCTGCTGCAGTGTGTGACACACAATGTGTGTACGTGTTCCTTGAGAATCCGTCCAGCTGTCGTATTCCCCCAATGGAAAAAGCCTCTCGGTTTCTGCATGCTTTGCATTTTGGGCAATAATTTCATCTGCTTCAGATTGGGCGATGAATGTATTATTTGCAGTTATCTAGGGCAGGATGCTGAGGTGCAGTGCTGATCTGTGAACAGCAGGCTGTGAGCGCTGCTGCTCAAACCCTCAGACTCCCCTTTAACGGTTGTTGTGGTGCAGCCGATTGGTCAGAGAGAGGATCCAGAATGTACCGTGGAGACTACAATTCCCATCTTACATGGAGGTGTTGATTGAACTGCGGCAAGAAGAAGTAGTTTTCTTTTAGATTTTTTAAAATGAATATAGACTAGGTTGGTAAACGATGAGCACATTGAAAGAGTTGAATTTAAAAGTTTTATGAAAAAACAATCGAAAGGAGAGATTCATCATAATGAATGCTACAGTTAAAGAAAGAAATGATGAAGTTTTTATTTGCAAACAATGCTGTTAGAGAGCTGCATTTAGATAATTAGTACATTCATTATTTGTAATGGTTTTGCAATAATCTTGTGATCTAAGAGCAATTAAAAAAATAAGAAAAGATAAACAAATGAGTTTCTATGAGCACAGACTTGAGCGTAACATGTGCTCCACTGCATTTGTTTCACTTCTTGGCTCCACCCCTGTAACTATCTTGCAGGAGGAAAGTGGAAATTTCCAGTAATTCCAAGAGCTTTGCAAGAAGTGCTCCTCCTTCTGAGAGTTTCCCGCCTTCCACTCTCTCTACCTGCTCTGTCCTGCTGCATGCTGGCCTCAAGTCTGCGTGGTTCTCTGCCTTGTATGGCCTTTTTGGTTTTACACCAAAAACTGTGCCTCTTTTATTCCTTTAATCAGTTATCTTGATTAAGACTGTTTTTCTTTTTTTTATTGCTGGTTATTTAAAAAAATCGGAATCAAAAGATTATCGAACAGCACACGAACTGTTGCATTAATATAGGGTGTCCCCCGCTTCCATTTTTACATTTATATTAAAAACACAATCCTTTTTTTTCTTTTTGAATTATTTTGAAGGGTCAAGTAATTTGTAACTGTCTCATTTGGTCTAGAATGGTGAAGAAGGAGTAAGAACAGATGGCAGATGAACGAACTTTGAGGACTTGCAGATTTGTCTTTTTTTTAAAAAAAAAACTTGCAGGAGTCAGGTCAACTTCAACAACAGTTTGACTGACATATGCGAGCTATCGCTATCTGCATCTGTGGTTTCATGACTTCCTCCTAATCCAGCACAGAAAAATAACCGTCTGCGCCATGACGTTTAGACAGAAAAGGCTGTTTTAATAAAGTTCTTTCAAATCCACAGGACAGCTGTGGTGGAGAAGTTTGAGTGTGGCGCACTGACCTTAGACCCATTGTGAAGCACCAACAAAGAGCCATCTGCACAGCAACCACAGCTAAAATGAGGGACTCAGGGGGGGGGGGGACCTGGAGAGTAAAAGAAGCCAAAACAAAAGGCTGATTAAAAAATAAATAATTGGTCTTGATGAGGTTTCACAAATCAACTTGGTACACATAGAAAACAAGATGATGCACAACATGTCAAATCAAAGTACACAGATCTATCGACTCCATGGTAAAGTGGAAGACAAGCTCCAGGCCTAATCACTCTAGAGCACACTTCCTGCCTCCTGCATGGTGAGATGTAGTGAACTGAAAAAGATCCAGGCTAATATTTAACCCAAACAAGGATCTCCACCACTAGGTTCTTCATTTGGCAGATCAGCGATGTCAGCATTTGCGTGTTACTTTTTGCACATTTATTTTTTATTTTACTTTGCACACATTTCTTTTGTTTTCTACATTAAATCTGGGGGACTTTACAATTTTGATAACAACGGAGTAAAACAACTGTGTCAGGGACATATGTAAAAATCACAAATGTTTCACAGGTGAGATATGAGAGTCAGGATTGCTAAGCAACAGCAGGAAAAAAAAGATTCTTGCAGCCTATGTTGTAACAGAGCAACCAGAAGTGCTGCCACCTTGTGGTGAACCGGTGGAACATTTGGCTGAGAAAGATGAAAAATAATCTTGAACGCAAACTGACTTATCTCCTAACTGAAAGGGGAACTGAATACCTAAAGCAGCACAATAAAGGCCATTTCCTTCCTTTTGACTGTTAAAAAAAATGTTTCAGACCTGTGATTGGCCACCGAACGCACCAACTGTCACGGTGAAGGGGTTGCCTAGCAACATACCCTGGTTGGGGGTGGGGGTGATAAAGGGGAGGGAGCATTGTGGGTGCAGGCTGTCTGATTGGGGAAATACCTGGCAATATTCCCAAATAAACAAACAAGCCGGAGAGACATGGGGAGGAGGAGGACAGAACAGAGGCTGGGGACAGGGGGGTTTTCTGGGTCGAGATAACAGTTTGGCCTGAGATTAAGGGAAAAAGGTAGTTTTTTTTGTTTTTTGTTTCCACAGTCTTTCCAAAAGCATGCAGACAGGAAGCAATGCAGGTTTCTGTGGCATGGCCTTGTTTGTATTCAGATAAAAGTTGACATTGATTGAAAAAAAAAAAAATCACTCACCCAAACTGCACAAATAGACTTTAAACGTTAAATCAGTCAGTGGGGACGCAATGGGCCGACAGCTGTTTTTGATGAAGAACATATGAATGAATCACACATTGTTTAGTTGCCAGAGATGATTTGAAAGGTAAACACAACAAGTGCTGACATGACCCGGCTTGCATTTTTCTGAGTGTAGGCGCCAGATGAACTGGGTTAAAAAAAAGCATCCTCAAAAGCTGATAGAACATGGATCCAACAGAAGGACAAACTCAACGAGAGATGTTGCAAAAAAGAAAGCCTAATTGAGAGGGTAAAAAGGTGAAATGTGCATATAAGGAGAGGAGGGGTAAAAATAGGAGGCTGCTGGTAGGTTCAGGGAGCAAGAGGAGGTGGGTCTTGGAAATGGTTGATGCAGGCGGCTATTGCAGGCAATGAGGACTCTTTGTCAGGAACAGGAAATGAGGTTTCTGTTGTGATTAAAAGGCACGTTACTATGGCAATGCAGGGAGCCGTGTGCACAGAGAATATGATGGGAGGGGGGTACTAAGTGAGAGTTGAATTTCAAAGAAAACAGCCTCCACCATCTCATCTCCTACCCCCCCTCTGCTTTTTCTTCCACAGCCTGCCTCTCCATCTGATAATCTGTTTTCAAAGCTGCGCAGTTGAGACTGCAACTGGGATTATCTCGTGCAAATCAAGTCACTCTTAAGGCAGTCATAAACGTGCACTTTGTCACAGTCTCACTTCCTGAAAATGTCCAAACCTGCCTGGAATATGTCTCCAACTGTCAAAGCAAACGGGAGCAGAACTGAGTATGATTTACATAATGACCCAGATGTGTCATTTTCTTGTTTAGATGCTTTTATCAAATCTACCCTATCAGGTTTCGTTGTGGGGCTTGTTGAGATGTATCACAACACCAGTGTGACCTTTAAAAGCTAAATTTAGCAGCAGGCTTTGTGAATTGTTTCACTGAGTTACTGGTGTAATCGTGTTTCTTAAAATAAGCTCCCCGTCCTCATTTTCTCTCTTCCACACAGGAAGTTGCTCTCTGCAGTGAATGCCATGTCTGCGCCGACGCTCACTCACTCCAGGATGTTTGCATTGGATGACATTTGAGTCTGACGAAGATCAAAGTGAAGCTGCTTTTAATCTGTGCATGTTACAACTAATGATTTTACTGATGCATAAAACCATTTCAAAGAAAAATCTTGACGTACGGGGAGCAGACCATGCTTAAATACAAACCGATGCTGGATTTCATTTAGTGATAAAAACCATCTGATGATAGATAAGTCAGTTTGAAGGATAAATATTTGTGAGATTAGAACAGGGGTCGGCAACCTAGGGCCATGCGGAGGTAAAGACAGTTCCAGCGGGAACCTTGAAGTCAACATTGAGTTGATCCAAGTAGTGGACAACCTTATTTTAACTTTTGTTTTCATACCATTGTTTTAGTGTGGGAATTACATGAAAAGTAGAAATTCAAACTCACGTGAAAAAAACAAAGTTAAGAATGCTGGGTAATACGGTTGACGTTCATTTGACATCAATGAAGGATTTAGGCTTAATTAAATTAACTTAGGCTTAATTCAATCTGGCTGCACGGTGGCGCAGTGGTTAGCGCTCCTGCCTCACAGCAAGAAGGTTCCCGGTTCAAGTCCTGGCTGGGGGACCTTTCTGTGTGGAATTTGCATGTTCTCCCCGTGCATGCGTGGGTTTTCTCCGGGTACTCCGGCTTCCTCCCACCGTCCAAAAACATGCTTCACAGGTTAATTGGTTACTCTAAATTGTCCCTAGGTGTGAATGTGAGTGTGCTTGGGTGTGTGATTGTGGCCCCTGCGACAGACTGGCGACCAGTCCAGGGGTGTACCCTGCCTTCGCCCATGAGTGGCCGGGTTAGGCTCCGGCAACCCCGTGACCCCGAAAGGGATAAAGCGGATTGGAAAATGAATGAATGAATTAATTAATTAAATCTCAGCATGGGGCTTAAAATGATATTTGATGTTTTCTTTGCAATTCAAACTGAATTAGAAGGGACACTATGATTTAATGCTGGTGCATTTCCCAGCAGTTGCAGCAGTGAGTCTAGAAATACCCAGTGGACAACTGATGTTGAAATGGCGTCAAATCAACATCAAACCTCGACATCAAACTGAGTCAAAAACAAGCTGAATCAAATGTGTTAATATAGCAATACACATTTGTGCGTGATTTGTGTGTGATCTTAATGTAAATGTGTGTTATTTTAGGGCACATGAGCTTTATTTTTTGATTTGTTTTACTATAATCCTGATTTGATTAATTTTACATGTATATTGTACAAGTCTAAATTCACTGCAAAAAACCAATTAATTGCAATTAATTTTAGACTCTTTCACTGCAAATAAAAGAAGTCTAGTTTTTGCTCAACACAAAAACCTAAAACAAACAAAAAAGTGCATAATACCAGCATACAATTTCCCTATTACCTGCTCAGAGTTTTTGTTTCCTTATGTGTTTAATCAAAAACTAAAGTGAAGTAATTTTTAATAAAAGAATTCTCAGAGAACAATAATAAAAATCCAAGGAATTTTTTTTTATCCACTTGAAGACAGTGAGCTTTCATGTGTTTCGTTCAGTTTATTTCTGCCTCCCTGTCCCGATCAAACCAGTTTCCAATCATCTCAGCTGTTACCCTTTAACTCAGACATGTCCAAAGTCTGGCCTGTATAGGCTAAATGCGGCCTGCACACAAACCTTCAAATTTTAGTCTCCTGTCATTAAAATCAATAATACACAGCCCTAAACACTTTCTAGGAACTAGGATTTCTTGATTGTGATTGGCTAAATTTCGTTATAAGTCATGTGGCAACAACCGACTTGATCTTCAGAGCCTTAAGGGGCAAATGAGAAGAACAGATTAATTTGTTTCTGTGATAAAACCACAATAGTCTGTATTCCTTAATAACATTACTATTTGTGTTATTATCCTCTTTACATGTTTTAAATGTTCACGTTTACAGTGAGCATTTAATAGTGAATATTATGTAGCATTTTATATGAACCATGATTTAATGTTGACAGAAGGCTTTTACCCAGACAGACGTTTTCTTTATTTTATTTCCGGTCTTTAAATGTGAAATTTCTTAGTCATTTTGGTAAAAATTTATTTAGATAGAAATCTGTTCTATGTGAAGAAATGAAAAGTATACCACAGCAAAAATGTTTTTCCCACTAAATAGCTCAGTTGCATTGAATGTTACTGTAAGGGTTTAAAGGTTTTAGGCCAAATGTTTGGCCCTCACACATTCTCACCTCTCTAAATCTGGCCCACTTTGGAAAAAGTTTGGACACCTCTCCTTGTAGTGTAAGGTTTCATGTAAAGATTTTGCACAAATCCTGTTTTGTCTAATTTTTTTGTGATGTTATACTTATTTTTAATTTATTCAGCCCTTTTTTCAGTTTTCAAACTGTTTTACTTTATTACATTTTTAAAACTGTATTAGTTGTTTTTTCCCAGTGTCCGGTTTCTGTCATGTTGTCCAAAGGACACATTTAAATAACCCTGAGAACATCAATGATCGATTTAATAACCTAAGTTGTTAATCTAGATGAATATTTCTTGATACTTTTAAGATTTCAAAAAAAAAATCAATATCTATTTGCCAACAGATGAGACATGAGTAACATTTAAGTTTCTTTTACGATACAACACAATCTGCTTACCTGAGAAATAAGTCATAGTTAGGTTTTTGCTTCTTTTGCAGCTAAATTGATTTTTCTATATGAGAAATTCAACCTGACCATCATGTATTATTGTTTGTCATTTAACAATTATTTATTATTATTTTTTATAATAATTTACTTATAAACATAAAATCACTTAAATTGTAAATGGCGTATACTAATATTGCGCTTTTCTACCTTCATTGAAGGCCCAAAGCCCTTTACAGTCACGGACCCATTCACGCACACTCACACACTGATGGTGGCTCCTCTGCTGAACACTGGCGCCAACCTTCCCTCAGAGGTTCAGTGTCTTGCCCAAGGATACTTCAACACATAGGCAGGCAAGGCGGGAATCAAACCTGCAATCCTCCGATCAGAGGCCGACTGCCCTTTCCACTGCACCACGGCCGCCCACATTAAAACAAATAAACGTATTTATTATCATTTAATATAAATCATTTTTCTTTCTACATTTACTTTATCCTGAATATTTACATGAAAAAGGTTGAATGTTTTGTTTTTGAGAATCATTTTCTTTTAACTGCTGTCTTAGATAGAATTTTTATCATTTTTTTGTGCACCTTCTTACAAATATACAAACATACAAATACTTAACAGTTGGATGCAAACATCAGTTACTGATTGAAATAAAAAAAATAATTTTCTGTTAAATCTCCCTAATAAAGACTGAGATCCAGAGTGTGTCCAGTTTTTGCAGCCTGTCCCACTAAAACTAAGCACAAAAACTACAATCTGTTAGACTGGTAGAAAAGCTCCAATATCAAACTTATTAAATCGTTTAATTAAATAAATTTAATTTAATTAATATTTTTTAGTTGGGCAATGAGTCAAACTAGCTTCCAAAAATCTAAAAACATTGGAAATAATATATTTCTGCAAAAACAATGAGAATGTTTTTGACACCAATTTCGCATCTCCTTCATTTATCAGCGTTTTTTCACACATCCATCTTACGTGAACACTTCCTCCTGCTCAGGGATGTTGGGGGTGGGCTGGAGACGACCCCAATGTTCATAGGCTGCCTGAGAGGCGGATACCCCCCAGTCAAGTCTCCAGCCGGCAACACACCTCAACATCTCAGCATAGTGTTTATGATTACAAAAAGCTTTGCTGCCCCCAGCCTTTTTCTATGAGCATAGCAGCAAGTATCTGCTAATGAAGTCGGAACGGCAAGCTTCACTGGGACCCTGCAGATTGGATAGTCAGAACCAGATGGTGAGGCACACATCAAAAGGACAGCTGGTTAGCAGACCCTTTACAACTCCAAACCTTATTTGTTCCATCAAAACACATCACACTAATACACCATGCAACAGGACACGTCACGTTCAAGTTAGTCGGAAATTACTGTTTGTGTAACTCAATTAAGCTTTCAAATGTTTATGTATCCTAAATAAAGCTCCACAAAAACCCACCTCACTGTAGTTAATGTTTTTACAATAGTTGTTCACAAAGAACCCTGGTCATGTTACTGTATCCCATTAAACTTTTATTTCTGCGTCCTCAGCTGGCTGTGCACGTAAGTTCAACTTTTGACCAACAACAACTGTTTTTTATGTGAATCTAGGCAGATTAACACCAGTGTAAGACCTCTGTCAATTATTAGTGGTTTTATCATTTCAATAAAAAGAACATTTTTTGTAATGTTGCAAATTATTGCAACTGTTCCAAATATTTTTCTTTTTTCACATAATTAATTTTCCTTTGAAAGTACTGTGCTTTTTGATAAAACAATGAAAAATCTTACTTTTATCATTTCCCTCATCTCCACGCATGGCTGGAGCTGTTTGATGACCCCCAACCTTTCACGTGTTGCTGATGCAGTAGAAACTATGACACAATGCAATCACTGAACTTTTCAAGATGTTATTTTAGGAAACAACCACATCAACTGTTTTCAACATTTTTTTACTACTTACATTTTTCATAAAACATAAATAACACTTACTCATAAAAGTTCTTCATGTGCTTACAAAATTACATCAATCATCTTTTGATCTATTTTTAAATAATTCCCAGTGGCCTTTTAGTCATGACTTTGGGTTTTTTAGTTTCTGCAGAGCGGCGGTAGTGCATCAGAAATTTTTCTCTGAGTTGTGGGTGGGACTGTTGGTGTTGAAGAAAGCCTACCTTCATTTCCCATCATCCCTTTGTTTACACTCTCTCTTGCTAACTACAGTCCCCCACAATCTGAAGCTAACGTTAGCGGTGCGACAAAAACAAAACGGTGAGCACTATTGGAGCTATCCCGCTGTACAGTTCTGAGCCAGATGCCACTCAGACGAGGAAAATGAAGACGTTAATGGATTTATTTGTCTGCTTCAGATGCATTACGTGGATGCAGAATGGATGCTGAATGAAGGGGAGATCATGGCCAACTGATTCTAGTTTGTACATAACAACTACAAGCTTTTTCCTTCTGCATGTTTTCGTCTGCTCCTAATTCACCACAATTGAATAAAGAAATACTCAGAAATACAATTTAAACTTAATTTTCTTTACAATGTCCAGCATTGTGAGAAAAATGCTGCAAGAAAATGTTAAAAATCTCAAAAACACAATTTTAATTGGAGTGGGTCTTTAAATATGTTCATGGAAGTACCGTGATCTCATTACTGTTTTGCATTAGTGGATAATTCAGGATATTCAGCTTTGAGAGACTTCTGCTGCTGACTCCTCAGTGGGCTGTTTATGTAGAATCTGAAATGAAGATTGCATAGTCAAGAGAACAAAGTTTAAAAACAAAAGAAAAATAACTCAGGGGAAATTCCCATAAATACACCTGAAAGTTAACGATTGAGCAAAGTCCCAACTTCCATCCATCCATTTTCTTCCGCTTATCCGGGAACGGGTCGCGGGGGAAGCAGTCTAAGTAAAGATGCCCAGACTTCCTGCTCCCCGGCCACTTCCTCCAGCTCCTCTGGGGGGACCCAGAGTCGTTCCCAGGCCAGCCGAGAGACGTAGTCTCTCCAGCGTGTCCTGGGTCTTCCCCGGGGCCTCCTCCCAGTGGGACATGCCCGGAACACCTCCCTAGGGAGGCGTCCAGGGGGCATCCGAACTAAATGCCCGAGCCACCTCAACTGGCTCCTCTCGATTTGGAGGAGAAGCGGCTCTACTCCGAGCTCCTCCCGGGTAACCGAGCTTCTCACCCTATCTCTAAGTGAGCACCCAGCCACCCTACGGAGGAAGCTCATTTCAGCCGCCTGGTTTCGGGACCTCGTTCTTTCGGTCATGACCCAGAGCTCATGACCATAGGTGAGTATTGGGGCGTAGATCGACCATTAAATTGAGAGCCTTGCTTTCTGGCTTAGCTCTCTCTTCACCACGACGGACCGGTACAGCGACCGCATAACGGCGGACGCAGCACCAATCCGCCTGTCGATCTCACGCTCCGATCTTCCCTCACTCGTGAACAAGACCCCAAGATACTTAAACTCCTCCACTTGGGGAAGGAGCACTCCACCCACCCAGAGAGGGCAAACTACCTTTCTCCGGTCGAGAACCATGGCCTCAGACTTAGCGGTGCTGACCCTCATCCCAGCCGCTTCACACTTGGCTGCAAACCGTTCCAATGCATACTGGAGGTCCTGGCTCGATGAAGCCAACAGGACAACATCATCTGCAAAGAGCAGAGAGGAAATCCTGTGGTTCCCAAACCAGACCCCCTCCGGACCCTGGCTGCACCTAGAAATTCTGTCCATAAAAACTATGAAAAGAACCGGTGACAAAGGGCAGCCCTGCCAGAGTCCAACATGCACTGGGAACAGGTCTGACTTACTGCCAGCTATGCGGACCATGCTCCTGCTCTGGTCATACAGAGACCGGACAGCCCTGAGTAAGGCTCCCCGGACCCCATACTCCCAAAGTACCCTCCACAGGACACCACGGGGCACACGGTCGAACGCCTTCTCCAAATCCACAAAACACATGTGGACAGGATGAGCGAACTCCCACGAACCCTCCAGCACCCTGGACAGGGTGTAGAGCTGATCCACAGTTCCACGACCAGGGCGGAAACCGCATTGTTGTTCTTGGATCTGAGGTTCGACTATCGGCCGGACTCTCCTCTCCAGTACCCTAGCATAGACTTTCCCAGGGAGGCTGAGGAGTGTGATTCCCCGGTAGTTGGAACACACCCTCCGGTCCCCCTTCTTGAAAAGGGGAACCACCACCCCTGTCTGCCAGTCCAGTGGTACTGTTCCTGACTGCCACGCGATGCTGCAGAGACGTGTTAACCAAGACACTCCCACAGCATCCAGAGACTTGAGGTACTCAGGGCGGACCTCATCCACTCCCGGTGCCTTGCCACCGAGGAGCTTGTTAACTACCTCTGTGACTTCAGCTTGGGTAATGGACAGCCCCACCCCAAGTCTCTCAGCCTCTGCTTCCTCAAGAGAAGGCGTGTCAGCAGGATTGAGGAGATCCTCAAAGTATTCCTTCCACCGCCCGACAATGTCCCCAGTCGAAGTCAGCAGCTCCCCACCTGCACTGAAAATGGTGCCTGCAGAAAGCTGCTTCCCCCTTCTGAGGCGCCGGACGGTTTGCCAGAACCTCTTCGAGGCCAACCGATAGTCCTTCTCCATGGCCTCACCGAACTCCTCCCAGGACCGAGTTTTTGCCTCTACTACAGCCTGAGCAGCAGCTCGCTTAGACTGCCGATACCTGTCAGCTGCCTCTGGAGTCCCACAAGTCAACCAGACCTGATAGGACTCCTTCTTCAGCTTGACGGCATCCCTTACTTCCGGTGTCCACCAACGGGTTCGGGGGTTGCCGCCACGACAGGCACCAGAGACCTTGCGACCACAGCTCCGAACAGCAGCAGAGACAATGGAGGTGGAGAACATGGTCCATTCAGACTCAATGTTACCAGCCTCCCTTGGTACCTGTTTGAAGTTCTCCCGGATGTGGGAGTTAAAGACTTCCCTGACGGAGGGCTCAGCCAGAAGTTCCCAGCAGACCCTCACACTACGTTTGGGTCTGCCAAGTCTTTCCGGCCTCCTTCCCCGCCATCGAATCCAACTCACCACCAGGTAGTGATCAGTGGACAGCTCTGCCCCTCTCTTTACCCGAGTGTCCAAGACACACGGCCGAAGGTCTCCTGAAACGACTACAAAGTCGATCATTGATCTCCTGCCGAGGGTGTCCTGATGCCACGTGTATTGATGGACACCCTTGTGCTCAAACATGGTGTTTGTTATGGACAAACTATGGCTAGCACAGAAGTCCAACAACAAAACACCGCTCGGGTTCAGATCAGGGAAGCCGTTCCTACCAATCACCCCCCTCCAGGTGCTACTGTCGTTGCCCACATGGGCATTGAAGTCACCCAGGAGGACAATGGAGTCCCCCGTTGGGGCACTTTCCAGTACCCCTCCGAGAGACACCAAGAAAGCTGGGTACTCTGAACTGCTGTTCGGCCCATAAGTCGAAACCACAGTCAGAGACCTGTCCCCCACCCGAAGGCAGAGGGACACAACTCTCTCATCCACCGGGGTGAACTCCAACACTTGGCGGCTAAGCTGGGGGTTCACAAGTAAGCCCACCCCAGCCCGCCGCCTCTCACCATGTGCAACTCCAGAATGGGAGAGGGTCCAACCCCTCTCGAGAGACTGAGTTTCAGAGCCCAGACTGTGCGTAGAGGTGAGCCCAACTATATCTAGCCGGTATCTCTCAACCTCTCGCACAAGCTCAGGCTCCTTCCCTTCCAAAGAGGTGACGTTCCATGTCCCAAAAGCCAAGTTCCATGACCGGGGTTTAGGCCGCCGAGGCACTCGCCCTCGACTGCCACCCAAACCACATTGCACCGGCCCCTTCTGAGCTCTCCTGCAGGTGGTGGGCCCACTGCGGAGTGATCCCACGTTGATTGTTCGGGTTTTACCCGACCGGGGCCCGTGGGAGGAGCCCCGGCCACCAGGCGCTCGCCTGTGAGCCCCAGGCCTGGCTCCAGGGTGAGGCCCCGGTAATGCCAATCCGGGCGACGCAACTGAATCTGTGATGTTTATTCTCATAAAGGGGTTTGTGAACCGCTCTTTGTCTGGCTCGTCACCCAGGACCTGTCTGCCATGGGAGACCCTACCAGGAGCCGAAGCCCCAGACAGCATAGCTCCTGGGATCACTCGAGCACTCAAACCCATCCACCACGTTAAGGTGGCGGTTCATGGAGGGGCAAAGTCCCAACTTCACTATCCAAAGAAAAAACCCCTGCAACAGGAGCTTCCTTTTTGTCATCTGTAACTAGGGCTGTCAACAGTAACATGGTAACGCAAACGATTAATTTTAAAAAAATGAACGCGTTATTACTAACTGCGTTATTAACGCAGATTAATCACACTTCAGAAGCAACGATCTTCTGCTTTGCGTTGAACTGTTCAGGCTTCCACTGTGTGTGTCAATTTCTGAAAATACACACTTTGTCTGGCACTATCCCGCTTATAACATGGTCACTTACAAAATAAATAAATATTCAATCTGCTTTTCGTACCTTATTCTGGTTATTACACTGCTTTTTCACAAAAAGTGGACTATTTGATTGAAAGCATCAGTTCAGATGTCGCTTGTTTTTGTCCAGAAGATGAAACAAAAAGTTTATTTTAAAGTAGCCTGCACAGTGATATAGAACATTGGGCTATGTGACCAGAACTTCTTTTTTTTTCCGTCAACACCCAGCAGCCAATCAGATTTGAGTATTCACCCAGACCTTTCAAAGTTCTTAAGGCAGAATGTCTTTTTTTTCTTGGAGTAATACTGCAGACATAAAAGTCTTAACAGTTATTTAGAGTTCTGCTTATCATAGTGTGGATGTGTTTTGTGCACACAAGAACATTTCTGGGAAATCTGAGTTAACGCATTACAAGTTAAAACATTTCAGACAATGGAAATTAAGGAAACAATATTCTCTGTGGCCTTTTTTTGTTCAAAAGCCGCATATTGTTGTATAAAATTTATTTAGTAAAACATTGTGATTAATTGTGAATAATCACAATCCAAAAGTGGGATTAAATTGATTAATTTCTTTGATTGATTGACAGCACTATCTGTAAAGCCAGTAAAATATAAAAAGCAAAGAAACTAGCAGGGAGTCATTCATCAATGTTAAATAGATCCAAAGAATTTTGAATTTCATAATATTTGCTTCAGCCACACAAAAAAAACCTCATGTTTGTCTGTATAATGCCTGCATTTTTTCATTGTGTTGTTTAAATTGGAATGACTTAAGCTTTCAATAGATTTTGTTCTACTGCTAAAGGGTTTGCTATAATCTAAAAGGACTCGATTTTCTAAACATTTTAATTCAGACAAATTTTAAAGATGCTGCTATGACTAAAAAACGTTGTCTTTATTTGATCTGTTTTGGATTTTGTCTTAGTTTTCATGAAGCCCATCTGAGATTCAGTTTCTGTCTGTTGTTCTTCAGTGTTTGGCAACACTTTATCATAACTACTTGTTATGGCTAGTTAACTGTTATTTAACAAGTCATTTATAGCTCAATAACTAACAGTTTAGTAATGATTTGTCTGGGTAGTTATTTTAAAGTGTTACCTAGTGTTTCAGTAAAGTGTAAATATTTTCTATTTAACCTGAAGCTTGTCTTCTTTCAGTTACAGTGCAGAAAAAGAAGTATTCATCCCTTGCTGATTTTGTAGGTTTGCTCACTTAAAAGAACTTGACAGTCTGCCATCTGATTGGTAGGTTCATTCACAGTAGGAGAAAAACAAATCTCAAAGAAAATCAAGAAATCAACTTTAAAGAATTGATATATGTAAATGTATTTGCATTTCATTGAGGAAAATACATATTTGAAAGCTATTGCTGGAAATACTCAGTACTTAGTGGTAAAACCCTTATCAGCACAGAAGTCAGATGTTTCTTGCAGTTGATGAGCAGGTTTCTGCACTTATCAGGAGGAATTTTGGTCTGCTCTTCTTTGCAAATGACTTCTAAATCATTAAAATTTGGTTGCTGTTGCTTGGCAACTCTGAGCTTCAACTCTTTCCATACGTTTTCTATAGGATTGAGTTCCAGAGACTGGCGGGGTCACTTCATGACCTCGATCTGCTTTTTCTTCAGCCATTCCTTGGTTGCTTTGGCTGTATGTTTTGTGTCATTACCCTGTTGAAAGACCTGTCCACCTCCTGGTGGAGGGAAGGAGATTCTCACTCAGGATTTGATGGTACATGGTTCTGTCTATCCTCCCATCATCATCGTGAAATAGTCGTATGCAGACAAACACCCCCAAACCATAATGTTTCCACCTTCATGCTTGACAGTGAAGATGGTGTTCTTTGAGTCTTTTCCTCCAAAAACGATGGGTTGAGTTAATTCCAGAGAGCTCAGTGTTGTTCTGATCTGACCACAGCTCCTTCTCCCAGTCACTCACCAAATCATGAAGGTGTTCACTGACAAATTTCAGGCAGATCTGCACACGTACTTCACAAGCAGGGATACTCCATTGTGGTGTAAACTGTTACCAATAGTTTTCTTGGTGACTGTGGTTCCAGCTGCTTTGAAATCATCAACTAACTCCTGCCGTGCTATTTTAGGACTATTTCTCACTGTTTTTAGGATCACCACCAGGTGAGATCTAGTTTGGAGCCCCAAACATTGATGGTAGATTGATGGTCATGTTCTTGTATTTATGCACAAATAGACCATCAGTTGTGACCTTAACCTCCAGCTTCCTGCTGATGTTTTTTTTAGTCCATTCCAGTCTTGTGCAGGTCTACAATCTCCTCCCTTAAATCCACTGAAAGCTCTTTAGTCTTTCCATGTTGGAGATTTTGGAGTCTGACTGATGGACTGATTCTGTGGACAGGTGTCTTTTCTACAGGTGATTAGTTCAAACAGGTGTCTTCAATTCTGGTGACAGGTTGATTAGGAGAGTCTAAGGTGGGTCTGTGTGAACCAGAACTCTTCATGGTTTTTAGGGGATCAAATACTAATTTCCCTAAATTAAAAATAAATACAGTTATATAAATTTAAGTCAATTTCCATGTGGTTTTTTTCTTAATCTCTCACTGTTTACATGAACCTACCATTAGGATGACAGGTTGTCAGTTTTTTTTTGAAGAGAGCAAACCTGCCAAATCAGTAAGTACTTATTTCCTGCACTGTATGTTCTTAAACCAATTCTCTTCACAACGGGTATAACTATGATGATTCAAAAACCGTTTCAATGATCTTGTCCTCCTCTGCACAGAGAGCGTTCAAAAACAACAATAAGAAACACAAAATCTTTAAATGTAGTATTCTAAACAGATCCAGTTTATCCATAAATGTGTCAAATGTCCTCAGCTGCAATGCTTGTATGTGGAAAATGAATTGAAACCAAGCAGCATGAGTTCACAGATAATGAACATCAGTTTATGTCTTTGTTGTGGTTGAAATGTTCCTCTCCGGTGATGTGCACACACATTCAAATTAGATTGTAAAATTAACCTCAAAGATTGGTTGTTTGGAGAATGAACTCCAGATTGAAACTTCTGTCACTTATTGGTGATGCTATCTTTCTATTATAAATGCATCTTTGCAGTGTTGTTAATTTATCTCAAGCTGCAAGAAGACATTGAAAAATGTTAAAAGAGGATGCAAACTACAATGTTTCAAACATTTAAAAATCTAGATGTGTTCACAGCATAACAACAATGTTTTGGTCAGGGCAATAATGCTCCATAAATGTGTGTAATCTGGTGGAAAGTGGGGCTATTTGCTGGTCACCATTCACTGTTGTGAATGTTTTTTCAGCTTTTGTTAAAGCAAAATCACGTTCATTTTACCAAGGAAAAAAAAAAAACCCTTACGGGCCTAAATGTGCAAAATAAATGTAGTCCGTGCAAGATGGTCTCATTAATCTGATCTTTTATTCATGCTGCTCACAAACACAGACTTATTCAAGCTATGTCATAAGCAAAGTTACTTTATTGGTTTATTGATAAGCCTAAACTACAATTTATCCCAATGTTTGTTACATTGTCTTTGTAACAATCTGAGGCTGTTGCACTCTTTTTTTTGTGAGGAAAAAAAGAAGTGTGAAGTGTTTTTTGTGAAGTGTGACCTAGCACTGGTTCAAGACTTTTTTTGTTCTTTTCTGTCTTGTTTCACTTCATTTTTGTCTGAACCAGGATCCTTAGGAAAAACTCACAAATATGGCCCACATATAAGGCTACATATTCATTCAAAATGTCTGTTTTGTTTACCACCCACAGCTCCTGCCATATACAAACATAATTTGCTTTGCCCTGAACTGTAAACGTTAAAGTTTGAGGTGCTGAGGAGCTGCAGCACCCTCTACTGGCTCAAACATGTAACTGAAAGACAGTTGACAAATCAGTTGATTTTGGACACTATGAAAATGTGATTGTTCACAACTTGGAATTGGGTAACAATTTATAATAAAATTCCTTAATAAGCTTTATTAACATGTTAACAAACGTTATTAATGTGTTTATGGGGTATTAGTTAGATATTTAACAGCAGATTTATTAACATCTAAAGTGAGACCATCGTCTACAAAGGCCATATTAAGAAACTGCTTACAAGCTTAACAAATGTTTTAACTATCTTTGTCAAAATTATATTAAGTGTTTTGCAGCACCTCATCTAAAGTGTTACTTTAATCCTTGATGATGTTTTTTATTTTCTGTGTAATTCTGGCGTCTACTTAGTGTCAGGATTCAACCATCCAGCTCCACCTCCAACCACCAGAGAGAGCTCTCTCCAGAGTACTGAGCTCCTCTGCTTCCTGCCTCATTTCAACTCCCAACAGTCACCGCTCTCTGGCTCATGCCCTCACCAGCTGCTTCACATCATCCTCATCATTCCTCTGTATATGTACTTACTCCGGACTCAGCTCAGTGTGAAGTCTTGTTTATCTTTGAGTCTGAGCAGTTCTCCACTGCTTGTTTGCCTTGACCTTTAGTTGGTTTAGCAACCAGCTATTGTTTATATTTTATGACTGACTTTATGTTAATTGCATTAATGCTGGTATGAAGTCCACTGAGATGGCTGTGGTTGTGATTTTGGGATAAATAAATAAGATTCAATTTAATGTTTTTTTCTTTTTTCTTCTTTGTAGCAGTTTCTCTTCATTTACTAGCTTGGATGGTTTAGATTATAGAGGTGAAAGAATCTCTGCAAAAGGCGTCACATGTGATATTGGGATCAGTTGTTGCAAAACATCACTTAAAGGTTTTTTTTTTTTTTTTTTTTTTTACTGACTCCTTTCTTTCAATCATCAATGTTTTCTGATGGATTTCGGCTTGTGAATTTATAAGAGGCCAAACATTTTTAAAGATGACAATAACAGGCAGCGGATCCCTTATGTCACTAATAGAACTCCAATAAATTGATCAAGTCTTTTGGTAAATGTAAACACTCCATACATTTGCCCCTAGTCTGGTCTTTCTGTCCAATTTTGAACCCTTCGTGGTCCACAAGTCTAAAAGTTTGTCCACCCCTGCCCTAACCTGTATGAAACATGGTTCACTTTAGTAACAAACTGTCTTACATGTTCTAGTTGTTTAAATAACTTCACAAAACTTAATTCAAAATTGGGGATAATCATTGATGAGAAAACATTTTTCTAACACACAATTTAAACATTTTTATTGAATCTATACCATTGTCTATTTTACAAATCCAATTTACAAATCAATTTTCTACTGTTTACTATTCCAATTTTCAGTTTTGCCAAAATTGCTTTAAAAATAACTAATAACCATGAGAATGTATTTTTGTTGTTGTTCTTGAACATAAACTAGACATGTTTGAAGCACTTTACAATCTACAAAAAATGTTATACATTTAATTGAATTGAAGTAGCTTTAAAACTGAAATGATTCTGGCTTTACCTCACTTCAACAGAAAACACAGAGAAGGTAATGGGAGTTTAACCTGAGTTGGAGATAGCTGAATATAAGAAGCTGTGATGATTTAAAACTTAACCCAGGTATGGTCATGACAAAGGCAAAACAGGAAAAGATAACTACTCAAATCAACAAAATAACTTGAATACAAAATGTATGTTAATCTTTTCAGAAAACAAAAACAAAATTCCAGATCCTGTCAGATTTAATTCATTGTTGAGGACACAAAGATGAGATAAAACACAGATAAATGGAAAAAAAAAATCCTAAAAGTAAAATTGCCTGACTTCATTATTTTACGTTTTGTTTCCACTGCTGGATTTTGCATAAAAAAGCTTCCTGCCTTTGGAAAAAAGTAGTGTACTACAAGCATTGTGTATACTAAAAGTGAGGCGGTATTTGAAGTTTTCTTTTTATATGCTAACTATACATTTTAAGCTCAAAATTTGCCCATTTTGTCTGTAGAAATATTCTGTTATACCTTCTATACAACACATAACAATTCTAGTATACTGGCTATACTTTACTCAGGTATTCTTAATAAAATAAACTTCAAGTATACTACTTTTTTGCTAAGTGTGTATTTCATTGAATTGGTAATCAGTTAATGTCACAACTACTGCATTAATAATTACAAAACAACTTTGATAGAACAATAATTTAAAAAATCAGCACAAGTTATCAGTCTGTTTCAGAGTTTGGTTAAAAAAAGTGTGTCACATCATGTTTAACATTATCTTAGTTTTATTGTTCTGATCCTTTGCAGCTTGAAGTTCAATTAAAGACATTTTTCAAATCAGTCAGATATATATACATACGATTACCCTCCTAACTATAACCATTTGTGGTGTTTGGGATCCGTGATCCATCAAAGCATTCATTTATCTTGTTGTGGCTCCTCCTCGGTTTGTGTTGGTGGGACTCCTTCTAAGAAAGTGCAGAATTGCTTTGGTGTGTTGAGGTTGGGTTTCCTTAGCAGAAAATAACACTTTGGGAGGTAATAAGCCACCACCAGTCCTGAGATGCCAGCCAGGGTAAAAGAAACATGAGCGACCGATCTGCTCTTGAAGTCAGTGGACTGAGATGTTGTAAAGCCGGTGTAGACTGGAATAAAAATCACCCAAATCACGCAGTAGATCAAGGTGGAGAAGGTGATGTCCCTTGCGAGATTGTACTGATGAAGAGGCTTCACAGCCATGAAGGTGCACATGAAGGACACAAGGGCCATGCAACCATTTAAGCCCTGCATTAAAGCAAGTTTTTCTAAAGGGACTGGGCATGACAGGAATGAACTAAGGAAGTTTATGGTCATATTTGCTTTGAATTCAGACAAAGAGGGTCCTTCCTGAACAAACCAGCCACAGAGGCCAGCCTGCACAAGACAACAAATCAGCACAAACACCCAAGAGCCTGGGCCTCTCAGTGTGCGCAGATGAGGAGCGACGGTCTCCGGAAACTCGGTCACCAGGAACAGCTATGTGAACATGACAAGAGTTTGCAGCTTAAAAAAATGGGGAAAACATTATTGCACAGAATGTATGCATTGTACTGTCTGATCGATAAAACCAAAATCTGTTCAAAACTAAATTCTACGTAATAAACAACATTCATTTACAGATAAATAAAAAAATAACTTAAAGTTAAAATGTACAGAACGTTGAACATGACATTAGAAAATAGTTTAAAAAACAGTTTTCTCAGATTAATAATTTGTGGCCACAAATATTGTATTTTGAATCCACAAATTACCATCTTATTTGCATTTTGTGGACACAAGTTAGCATTTTAGTAGTACTTTGTTTGCACAAAATAGTATTTTATTAGCATTTTGTGCAAACAAATTAGTATTTTAGTATTTTTTATTCCAAATTTGTGGCCATAAATGCTAATTTGTGAACAGAAAATGCTCTTTTGTACTTAGAAAATGCTCATAGCGTGCACAAAATAGACTACTAAAACTGTTCCCTCAAAATGCTGATTTGTGCTGACAAAATACCAATATAACGTCAGTTTGTGTTGATGACATAATACATAAATTGCACTTAGTGAACAACAGTCATTTGCAAGTAAATATAAAAAAATTCAAGTTAAAATGGAATGTTTTCATGCTTAAACTGAAATGACAAAGATGGGAAAAGTGTCAAATTTAGCCAGCATACTTTAGCTAAAACAAAACAAAAGGCTTGATAACTTCAAATAAAATGAAACTGGAACTTGTGACGATGGGAGATGACTACAACCAAGGCAACTCTATTTTTTTTACTATTTAATTTGGCCATGTTCACCTTTCCTGCCTCTTGGGAAATGTCTTTTGATTATTGTTCCTTCTTACCAGCAGCGAAACAGCCAGGATAACAGAGAGAGCCACAGTTTGAAATATGGAGATGAGAGGAAGTTGAAGTCGACACACAGCATCTCCCGGCTGCCCAAAGAAGAGCAGGAGGCTCAAACAGGCTCCCATCAGACTGAGCAGTGTAACAAAAGTCAGAGCACCTCCTGAAGCCAACACCACCGATGTCCCTCGATGCATCAGGAACAGGACAAACACTGACCCCTGGCAAATGAGCAGGACACCCCCTGCCACAATCATGTACAGGGACGCAGATGCATCCCAGTCCAAAACATCAAAAATGGGGTCAGTGCAATGGTTGCTGCGTTTCAAGGACCACTGGCCATTAGGACACGTGGTGCACTGGAGGTCATCTAAAGGCAGGAAAAAATGAATATTCACAATGTCCAAAAAATATGTATACAATCACATTTTATGGCTTTAGCCATGTTGCCTTCATCAGGGATGTACACTGTTCCCTGACTCAAGAAAGCTTTTAAGTCAGTGAGATAAATGTAAAGGCAGAAGCTGCAGCTTGCTGACTGGAAGCCGAGATAATATCTGGTTAGCCTCTGTCTGAAAGGCAACCACACTTCCAAACAAATTCAAATTTGGGTTTTTGAGAATGGCTTTGTGGGGGGTTATTCCTTGGCATTATGCAGGAACTTCTCTGAATTTTTGCTGACAAATATTAATATTAAAACTGTGTTTCTGAGTATTTTTCTATTCAAATCATTGTGAATCAGAATTGAGTCAGGATATTTGTATTTGTCTGCTAGTGGATGCACCAGAATGGAGCGGAGTAGGGAGCTATGTACGTCTTTGTTTTCCTCACCTGAGCTGGCTTCTGGCTCTAAACTGTACGGCTGGATAGCTGTGATATTTCTCGGCATTTTGGTCGCACCACTAATGTTAGGTTGTGAGGGTACGTTAGCAGGAGAGAGAGTAAATAAAGGGCTGATGGGAAATAAATACAGACCACATTACCTTTCGTTTTTTGGTAAGTGCCCTCTAAACAGTCGATGCAGTCAAAACAGCAGGAATGGAACCCTTTCACTCGGTGCACCTGACCTGTTTCACAATTTTTTGAACAGGTGGACTCGGGTTTCTTAAAAAAAAAAAAAAAAAAAAGAACAGCTTATTAAAATCCTGTTCTGATATCTACTAAAAATGTGTTTTTGAACTGACATTGAAGTCACTTTTAGAACAAAAAAAAAGATTACCACTTTGTTGTTAGTGTACCATTGAAAGAGGGATTCATTAATAATCAGCTTTTCAGATTGATAACTTCCAACGGATGCAAATGAAGATGAATTATTTTTATCAAACCAAAGCCTTTGAATCACGTTGTAGCCAATATTTGGGTTGCCGTTTTCATCAAACTTTAAACTGGTGTTACTTATGTTTACCGACATTTCCCTTAAAACCTCCAACAGCTGGAAAACAAGGTGTAATAGAAAAAAATGTTGGTCTCAGCATGATCACAACTGAACTCACAGTCAGAATCGGCACACGTATACAAGCTTAACAAAACGGAAAAAACTCAAGTACCTTCCATGGATATAGCTGCGTGCTTGAACTCCACTTACAAGCAGTTGAATTGCACCCTAGTAATTCATGCAGTGCATGTGCGACGGTGTAAACGGCAGCATACACACTAAACGCCGTTCTCTGCACAGACTCGTCTTTCACCAGGCTGACATTTGCAGGTGACAGATCCGAGCACTCTGGGCAGGGGTTGTCGGCGTCCCTAGGTTTCTCTGTTGGAGGGGATGTCTTTGTCCTCTCCTCACTCAGTTTTCGGAATAGAACCTCAGCGTAAGGACTCAGCTGTTCCAGGGTCTCTGTCTGGTCGATAAATCCAATGACTGTCCCAATTGTTTCAATGTTTGGGAGGGAATAAATTCTTTCATTTATGGCCCAGCTTGAACTGGCAATCCAAACACCGGTCAAATTCTTCTTGATAACCTGGAACAGAAATGACTGAGTAAGCGTTCACTGTAACGCATTCCACACCTCAAAACAGATTTTGTTTTTTGTCTGCGGTTTTCTAACCTCTTCAAAAAATGACACCGCTGGGCTCTCGAGAGAAAACACCACAACCACCTTGACCTCAGTGGTTTGGATATTGCTAATGATGGTTTGGATGGCTGGTTTGGGGTCATCATATATAGGAATCAGGCCCTGGTAGGCCACACAAACAGACATGTTCTCGGCTTTTTTGGAGAACTGTTGAACACCTTGTTGTCCATACTCCTCTTCACTCCCCACCACTGCCACCCAGTCCCATCTAAAGCTCTTTATCAGCTGCGCCATGGCATCCACTTGCCGTATATCGCTGGGCACCGTGCGGAAGAATGCCGGGTAGACAAGACTATCACTGAATTTGTCACTGGTGGCACCAAAGCTAACCTGGAAAAAACAAAAAAATTAAAGAGTCCTTTTGTAACATTTGATTCAAAACGGAAACAAACTTTCACTTGAATTGATGTGGCTCACTTTTTGACTTAAAACACTGCCTAATGGCCATTCTGCACCATTAAACACAACTCTTGTAGTTTATCTACATATTTGCATTTTTAATAAAACCCATACTTGGGGCATCAGAAAGAATCCCAGGAGTTTTCCGATGACTGTCACCATTTCTGAGGATTGCGGACCGATCACTGCAGCCATGTCCGTCTCATAGTTGGTGTAGTTGCACTTTACATAAAGAGTTCCGCTTGACTTTTCTGTGAGGAAGGAGAGAACAGGCCTCACAACAACAGCGGAGTGTCTGCACGTGTTGTAGATTTTATAACCCAACTTGACTCCAGGCAGAAGGTTTCTGTTGGCGTTGATTTCCTCCACTGCGTACTTCATCACCAAAGCACGGCCCAGGCCGTTTTTATTCAAACTATTTGATGAAATAAAATAAATTAAAAAAAAAGGTTAGACACACACGAGCAACATTTAGCACAAGTAAATAAATAAAATTACCTGTCACAAGAAATGTTATTGAGTTTTGTCAAGTTTGAGGTGTCACTGGACTGCTCCTTGATGGGAAAAAGCCCTCCGAGCTTTATGTCTCCGGGCATGGTGAAGAGGTCTGTAGAAATGTTGTTGAACCATTCAGGTGAGCTGCAGCCTGGTCTGAACAGCCAGCACACAACCAGCACAAGGAAGCACACAGCCATAACTGCAATCAGCTGAGATATGCAGAGCCAGCCTGGCCACCTTTTACATGTGTGTCAGTGCATGATGAAGTATTCAGACATGCAAACATTTCCACAATGGCTCCTCCTCTTCTGGTCAAAGGTGTCAAAAAGGTGTTTGTAGTTTTTAAAGTTGTGGTGCATGTTATGTGAGTCTGTACAAAATTACAGATTCTTAAAAATAAACTTGATAATAAATGAGGTATTTATTGAGTTTATCTCCATTGATCCATGAGTGTTTGTGTATAAGCCCTGTACCCACTGGGCTCATATCCCTGGAGAATTTTCCTTGTATTTGTTTGTGGTTTGAACTTCTCTGTAACTACAGATTAGAAGATATACACGATGCAAATTCCTGTCGACCCGCTAAACCTGAGTCGTTTTCACAGCAAAACCTCGAGTCTTATCAAATATCATGGTGATATATCTGTCCTGCTTGAAGTTGCCGCTGTAATGATGTGATAATAGCTTTTATGTTGTCGTTGTTTTTAATCGCGTGATAATAAATTTGGTCAAATGAGCTCATTTTAATGCGACACTGCATGCTTTTGCGTTTTTAAAATGACGTTTTGTACCAACCTTCGAGTTGTATTTGCATTACGCTTTGCATGCAGTGTTACCCTATCAGTCAAACATCCGTCCAAATAATTTCCATAAACCTACAGTGGGCATATTGCTTGCAAATGGTCATTTGATAAAATCCAAAAGCAAATGTGATTCCTACTAAAGCTGTGGTTTGTCTTCACATAAGCTACCACGAACCTAGGAGACAACACTTTGTTTAAAATAATTAATACATGTATTTATTTATAAAACAATACATGAAAAAATATAGGAAAATATTCAAATTACGTAGAAAGTCATTTATTTAATCACAAACAAGATCACAGTTATCTCCAGCTGTGGACAGTTGTTGATATTTAGTTAGTCTTTTGGTCTTAATCACATTTACTTTTAATCAGAAAAAATATTACTGGACATTTTTTGTGATAAAGCAAATGAGTGTAGCAGTTTTTGCATTTTCTTTCTTGTATTTTCTAAAAATGTCTCATATGTGTATAGATACACACACAGCACAGTTGAAATGTAACTATGTAATCACATTTTGAGAGTCGGGACAACCACACCTAAAAAAACAGAAAAACAGCAAAAAAAAAAAAAAGACTATATTGACAGGGGTTACATATTGGTGCACAGTAAATAAAGATGGGTGCTAACCATGTAAATTTGCAGGTAGGATGTAAAAAAAAAACATTTTTAACAAATTCACAAGTGTACCTCAATGCCTTGGTTTAAGTAAAAAATGTCATAAATAAATAAATATCTATAATAACCCAACAAGACTGTTAAGTTCTGATTTAAGTTATAATAGCATTTAGGTACTTTTACATGCAATTAAATATAAAATATACTTAAGGTTTAGATTTACACTTTTTTTAAAACATAGATTTAAAAATGACATATTCAAAGTTGAAAATCTTTAAATTAATAAATCACACAAGGATTTAGATCTGATGATCCTTTATTGCCTAAACAACAAAAACAGAAAGGATCTCTTTTATTAACCCCTCCAAAACCCAAAACATAGATCTGACTGTCCTGACAATTATCTGATAGAGTTGATGAAAAAATGATGGAGTTGAAAAAATGGCATTTGCATTTCTGATTTGTGAAAAACAATCAAAACAGAAGAAGATCAACCACTGGATTGAGAAACAATGACTTATCTCATTTGAACTTATATGTATTTATCTGCAATAAACATAAAAACTGCAACTTTAGTAGAATTTCTTTTCCCTGGACCTTCTGTTTCCTCTGTGCCCTCTCTTCCATATCATCTATCTGTAGCCTCTGATAAGATGTATTGATCACATATATATTTTTGCAAGTACATTTTTTTGTCTTCTGTGCTTGTTTCACACATCTTTTATGGTATAATGTTTTTCATGAAGAAAAAACATTTGAGATGTTATTGAGTAGACACAAGTGAAATGCTTAAAGAAGATCTGTTGATTTTCACGCACTTAGAGCTTAATTTTATTTTGAAAACACTGACTTGAATAGATAAGAAAAGATGGGAAAACAATAAGAATGGGTGAGGGCCAAGATTTTATCTGAACACCCTCAGGAAGAAAGTGTAGATCAAAATGAAAGGAAAACTGATTTGTTCTCCTACAAAGCTAACAGTTGGGTTTGTCAGAACAGATTTTCTTTACTCTCACCTTCGGGAGTGGTCTAGTGTTGGTTCCACAACACTGACAATACTATTAATCCCAACAGAAAGCAAACTTCTCGTTTGATAAAGTGATTCCGGAAAAAGCTGTTTTCACGAAACAAAATTCGGTTGAACCCCACTGAATGATTTAGCATCGTAACTTAACTGATAATCATGAAAGCTTTATGTTGCTGTAATCTGTCATATGTACACTATCTTTCAAAGAAAAAAGCTTGATCTAAAGGCATATCAGTAACAGGAAAGGTTTGTTTGTGAACATGGAGGTAGGCATTCTGTTTCCTATCTTGTTAGTCATCTTGACGTGAGAGGACTGGTGATGAAATGCTGTCTTTTTTGTTATTTGTTTTTTCTGTGTGTGTGCAACCTGTCTGCTTGTACTACCTTCTTCACATTCTTCCACCTCAAGGCGACAATCATAGTTTTTGTCCTTCCTGTGAATGGTTGGATCACTGTTTTTGTAGAAGCATAAAAAAACACCACAATAGTGTCAGTCGTTCTCTGGCTCGCTCTTGTCGCAGTTAGTCTGAACTCTGTATCACAGTAACCTCAGATCAACTTCTTGTTTACTTTTCAGCACCTTATATCTTTCTCAAGATCTGATGAAACTCTGGTGATGTACTCTGACGCCATATGGGCGCAAACACTTTGCTGTTTCCTATACGGTATCACAGGGTTTCCCAATAACCTGGTGAACTTAACGGCACACATACAGTACAAGAACATAAAGATCAGCAACCAGTTGACATGAGTAATGTGTACAAAATTCTCTACAGATTTTTGTAGTCTTTAAAAAATAACACACCTGTGGATTAATTTGGAACAAAACTTCAGTTTCGTCTTGAAAAGTGCAGCTATATTTGATACATGTAGTATATCTTTGTGGTTTTATGTCAAAATATTTTTCACTCTGGTTTTATCTATATTGTGTAATGTGTTTTGCTTCCACCTAACACCCTGATTTGAGGCACTTTTGTTGCTCCACCACTAAGTGTCAGAAGTGTGTCTCTGTTGGGTTTGTTCACATTCACAAAACCCCTGCATGTCTGCTGGGCAGCTGCAACATCTCTTTAAATTTTGTCTTTTGTGGAGTAGTTATGCTTATGCAAGTTAAGAAAATAAGTGGAGTCGTTTCTCTTAAAATGAAGTAGGAAGACCAGGGACACGTGCATGTGTTTGAAGAATGAAAAAAAGGGGATTCAGGTTGATTCAATGATCAAATTATAGTTTTTTTTTTGTTTTTCTCTAAGAATCTGATAAAATGCATGTTTTATCCCGCTGGTTTGATGCCAAGCAGCCTGTGATTGTGTCTGGATCTCCAAACGTTATCGCCTGCAGAGGCGGGAACAGTGTTGCACAACATCCTAAAAAAACATTAGCAGTGTTGGGCAAAAACGAAAAAAAAAGACGCATGCACATCCTGATATACGTAAGTGGATGATCTTGCACTTTGGTGTTCTTTGCCTCATCATAATGCAGGACAATTGATTCCACTAATGCACTTCCTGCCTGCCCCAAGTGATTGTTGCAGAACAGTATGAGCCTCATTGGAGAGACCCAGCAATAGCATGCAGACAGACACACAAACACGCACACACTGCTGCCATTTTCACCCCTTACCGCCCACTGCTCCCTCCCTGCCTCCAGAGTGGCCTGATCACTCTGATCCCCACTGCTGGTCTGGGAAACACTGGGCTCGTTGTTGACAAGCTTGGCCTCATACCCCACAGAGTTGACCAATTATTAGCCAGCCTGTCTATGCAGAGCGAGGACATCCAGCCAGCAAGTCTGTGCAGCAGAATACTAATCTGAGCTACTGGACATGCTATCATATGGCTCTGTGATGCTGCAGGAAATGTGGGAACGCCAAGATCCCATTGTGGGACAGCAAAGGGCCAGAGGTCAGACCTGAAGCAGCTGTTGTTTACAAAATCTGACCAGAACTCTGCAGTCTGAACAAATGTTGATGAAGGTGTTTTTTTACTTTACCCTCAAGAGTTAAATACAGGATTTGTCCTCCCCCATCTCAGCAGAAAAACTTGTTCTTCTTCGTATCTTTAGCCAGTGGGTCTGTATGAGTGTGACGCCCACGTGTGTTGCAACGTTCTGTAGATTTACGAGGGAAAAGAAATATAAACAAAGTGGAACATGTTTGCATTGATCTATTGAAATGTCTATCACTTGAATTTAAGCTTTTCTTTTTTGCACGTTTATCACTGCTCTTTCTTACTGAGGTGTATCCATAACTGCGCCACACTTGACAGAAGATGGGACTGATAAAAGTAAAAAAAACAAAACACACACACACAAACTAACTTAATTCTTAGAAGTGTGGTCGCCCTTACCAAGGACTGGAACAAGACTGTTTGCACTCTCTATTAACTAACCCTCAGGTCAGGGCAGAAAGGGCTTTGGTGCTCCGCTCTGCATTCACAGTTTAAATCAGGGACAGAAGGGCTTGCTTCAGTCTGCCCTGCTGCTCACAGAGCTGTGGTTGGCTGACTCACAGCAGCCCACAAGGATAGAGACATGAGAATTCTATTAGCTCTTTGAGGCAAGTGGATGTGGAGCAGAAAGGGTTTGTTCACTACTTCGATGTCTGTTTTGTTCTGAAGAGTTTGGCTGTCAGAAGAGTATCCATGACTAAACGGAGGGAGGGATGAATCAAGGACAGACCAAAGACCTATAATCAGAAATTTCCTCCATGATTGATTGATCGGTTGATCACCTTGTGCAACTGCACAGTGTTATCACAGCTGTGTAAACTCTGGTGACATTGTGGACAAGTGACCAGTTGTGGTTCAACCATACTCGGCTAAATAAATGTCTCGCTAGTTCATGTACTGCCAAGACAAACACATTCTGTTTGGTCTTTTTTATACTCTTGCATAAAACACACAACCTTAATTGTCACGAAGCTGTTAAAACTACACCTTTGGTTGCATCGTTAGAGGAATTAAAAAAAAAAATTCTAAAAGTTGTCCCTTTTACAAAACACTTGGAGATAAAGCATCTTTCTGCTGCGCTTTTTCACATTTGTGCAAAAAGAAAACATCAAAACAGGACAGTTGTGTGTATGTTAATCTGACCTGATATCTCTTCTGTTTCTGTTTGCCTGTGCGTGCATTTCAGTTCGCCTGTGTGTGTGTCATATGCGTGGGTGCCTCTGGTGGCGTCATGTTACATCCCAAAGCAAACTGATAGGTCTCTCATCTGTCATCCTTCGGTCTGTGATTCATCAGACAAGTTATCTGTAATCTTTGAGTTAGTGTGCTTTGCTCCGGCGGCTTTTACTTGCTGCAGCGGAAGTGAGGCACATATAGTGGAATAAAAGTCTTGTTTCTTCTTTATTGGCAAAATGGAACATGTACTATACACAAAGTTACGTTTAAGTTTGTGCTTTTTCAGAACCATTTGACAACTTCAGCAGTGCAACATTCTGAAGTTGATTTAAACTTGTTTTGTAAATTTTGCCTCAGTATTCTTTGTAGTAGATTAGTTGTAGGAGTTGCCGATTGGAGACTTTTTCATTTTTTTAAAATCCTAACCTGTTTGTTTTTTTTTTCTTTTCAGTCCAAATGAACTGAACTCTGTTGCTTTTTGTTTTACTTTACTGGCGGTGGCTTCTCCATTTGAAGCAATGCAGAGTAAAAAACAAAAGAAACCAATTCAGAAGGACAGAATTTATTGTGCTACAAGGTTCAGTTAATTTTAACTGGAAAAACCAGTTTTTTTGGTTGATAGAATGCTGTTTTGTCAAGGCTTTGAAGAGCTACTTTGGTAATGTTCAACAGTGCACATCATCGTACATTTATGAAAACCTTACTGCGGAACAGATGTGCAAACACAATCATTGCATTTAATCCAAAAAGTAATAAAGCCAAGATACTCACAGGATTTCATCCTCTAACAATTGAAGAATATTTATTATTTCTCAGAATGAGGACAGTCAGTGAACAGAAAACTATAGATTTAACTGTAGGAGCAGTCAGTCAGGTCAGCTTGGGGAAACAGTTGTCATTTTTTCTGTGATCTTTTGACAGGTTGAAGTGTGGTTGACAAGAGAGCTCAACATACTGCAAATGTCAATAGCAAGGCAAGTCATAAAACAAACGACAACATTTTGAAAGAACATGCCGTACAGGAGCATTAAAAAAAAGCTAATTTAATGGATATCATCAATTTGAATACACCCAGCCGACATTAATTTGATGACACCTAACAACCTCAAATAAAACACAAGCACCTGCGTCAATTTGAGAGGCCATCGCTGCAAAAAGTCAGAGGTGCAACATGCTAAAATTGACTGACAAGAGGCAACCTTTTGGTTACAACTGCCTAGACATGCATAATTCTGCAATTCAACAAATGACCACTAGGTGATAGTTGCAAAAGCGAGTCAATTTCCATTTACTGGTATTTCATAAGTAAAAAGGAAAGATTTGTACCATAAACTAAAGCCTATTGGAGATGTTTTCACAGATATTGTATATATTTTTATTTGCTGCCCTTCCATATAATGCCAAGTATTGGATTTAACTCTGTGGTGTGACGCAATTAAAAACTATTTTAGCCTAAATCACAACATAGAAGTTTGCAGAAAAAAGTTTTTACAAATTAGTTTTTGTGAGAATGTGACTTAAAAAAAACTCTCGAGAATGTGCAACAAGTAATAGGAGAAGGAGCTGCAGCAAAGCAGAGATGTCTAGCAGCTTGCAGATGAAATGTACACTCATTTTGAGTTGTGTAAAAGTGAAAAAGAGAAAAATCAATTAATCGTCTTGTTATTAGAGGATCACCTGCTTCAAGTCAGCAGGACCACAATAATCTAAGAAAAGTACTATTGGTTTGACAGCAACTACTATTTTGGTATGACAACATTTCTTGAAGGTACTGGTCCAAGTCCTTTCGGAAGTAACGCAGCCTGTTAATGAGTAGCTGAGTAGACATCCCACGAGTGAGTGAAAGGATATGCAAGTCGTTGTTAGAACTGGTTGAAAGACACAAAGTGGAATTTTACCAGGCCAAACTTATGTAAGAGGCAGATCCGCTCACTGCTGTCCTCGGATAGCAGCTTGTGTCAAAGAGATAGACAACAGTGACAGATGGGCATCTGGAAAGCAAGAGGAAAAATCGAAGGTATGGAAGGTACACATTCTGTCCATTTAGCAAAAGATTGGAAAAAATAAATAGCTTGCAACTTTTTGAGGTTTTTTTAACCTTATTTGCTGCCTTAAAAGGTCCTTGAATTGAGCTTTCCTGTCTGTCTTTGAACCCTGTCACCCTGCATTTGCATTCATTTTCTGAGTCACGCAGTGACTCTTTCAGTCAGCAGATGAGTTGATGAGGTTTTATGAAAAAAAAGGTGTGACTATCCCTCTTGCTTAATAATTGTTTCCTTCTGAAGACAGACAGAGATCAGCATCTGCTGTGAAGAACAGAGGAAGAAGGAGGGGTTTGCCTGTTTTTAGAAACAGACCAGCTGCCGTGGCCTGACCCTTCGGGTATCTGTCCTCGTTTGAACAGGTTAGGAGCTGCTCTGTGCAGCCGTGCAGACATTTCAGATAATCTGACTCTGACTCCACAGTCTTTCCTCAGCAATCACTACATGTTGAGACACTGTAAAGTGTCTTGTTGAAATTAAAGGATGCTATAATCAGGCTTGCAAATTCAAATGGTCCCTGAAGGCTAAAGCTAATGATGCTTCAAAGTATCCTGTTCTTGCTGGGTGGTAGCATAGCTGCAAACGTCATTAATGAGCTCTAAAAAGATTTAAATCACACAAAAAACAACACATCTTAACCAGCAACAGCATGTTGTAAAAAATTCTTTCCATTTTTTGCATCTGTAATGTCAGGTTTAGAGTTGTGAGGGGCTGTAAGCTAGCTGAAGAGTGTGTAAACAAATGTATGATGGGATGTGGGGGCAGGCTTGCTTTATACCAACAGTCCTACCCACAACTCAGAGGTGAATTTCTAATGAACTCCTGCCACTCTGCAGAAATTGTGTTCTAGAAAAGGACAGGTTTTTTGATTTTGCCCCTAAAATCAGCATAATCATAATTAAAAGACCACTGGGACCGCTTTTACAATAGATGAAAAGATAATTGGGGTGGAAATTAAAATGGTTTCTTTCATTAACTGAACTCAAAAGACAAAGTTTTAAAAGTAAATACTTTGTATTAGTTTTTGATGTGGGTAATTTCACCTTTGCAGCACATTTATGACCCAGGTGAACTCCTAAACAAGCACTCATCTGAGGTCTAAAAGAAGAGCCGCTTTGTCCTGTTCCAGTAAACCTGTTATAAAAAAAATAAAAAATAAAGTCTGGAACTATGTCAAATGGTATTGATCTTTGTATATCGTATTTAATAAATGCTTAATATATGTCATTACCTGCTATATGACCAAAACATAAGCGTTTACACATGTATTTATATAACTGTGCTGTGACACTGGTTTCTAGATTTAATATATAGCCACGCAGGTTCTTAATTCTTCCCATCCAGGCCTCTATTTCTCCTGCTTGTTCACTATCTCTATTCCATCCTGCACTGATCTTTTCATTTGTTCATTTGTTTAGATCACACGCATGTGCAGGCGTAATTTAAATTCCAGCCAGAATGCTTGGCTATCCGTTCAAATGCATGATTGCTTCTCCCTGGCTTGTGAGGCTTCTTTCATGTCTGGCCAGATAAGCAGGAGAACAAATAACTGTGTTGTACATCCAAGGAAGTGAACAATGGCACTGAATTCATCAAAGTGGCTTCTGAAAGAAGGGAACATGTGCAAACAGTTTCTATGACTAATCTAAACTTTTTGGCAACTTTCTGTAATATTAAGAGATACATAACTTTGTGGTTGCAGTCTCACAATACAACTTTAAAAATAAATATTAAGCTCATTTAGGCTTTTTTTCCCTTTGTGGGATCAATAAAGTTCTATTCTATTCTATTCTATTCTATTCTATTCTATTCTATTCTATT
>BSAI01000073.1:21624945-21649392 GCA_036245035.1 Adrianichthys oophorus | reverse complement strand
CTATTCTATTCTATTCTATTCTATTCTATTCTATTCTATTCTATTCTTTCTTAAACCGAGACTAGGTAGGATAAAAACAAAGAAATAGATGGAAGATTTTGTACTGTACCTGAAAAGGCCTGTCATCATCTTGAACTTGGTGTGTGTGGCCCTCTATGACACACTCAGGCATCCAAATATTGGCGAATTCCTGAAAGCTGTTTCATGCAATGAAGGGGTTTTGGAGGCAAAAATCTTAAGTCAAAGCATTATTATAAAAAACTTGATGATGAAAAGCACTGTGGGGTGAGGATAAAACTTGATTAAAAAAGAAGTAAAGGGTTTAAAAATGTAAAGTAAGGGTTTGTTCTTCTTTACATACTTCATTTGTTTGATAGAAGATGTTTTTGTCTGTGTGTTTGTCTCTCTTTCTTGTACCCTAATTGGACAAGACAGATGGTCGCCCTTTGGACTGAAAGCACACCAAAACACAGCAAAGGTTTGATTCCTTGCTGTCCCAGACTGCACTGAAAATACTCATGCAAAATAATTTTCCATTTGTTCCCAGTGACAGTTACTACTTACCTTACTACATTGGGTTGTGGTGTTTACTCCTCCTGTCACAGCATGACATGGCTAAATCCCAAATAAGTGATTTTATCATTTACTACTTATTTTTGTGGTTTATTCAGTCCAAAAATCCCTTTCCATCATTTCTGTACGTTTTTTTTAAATGTATTTATTCATTCCATATGATCACATCAACTTGCCTATAAATAGAACTGGAGTGTAGTGGGCAACAGGATGCAATGTATTGTTGCTGGCAACCAAACAAACGTAAACTAGAGCTAAATATACTTTGACTGCCAGAGAGTTCAATGATGTATCAAAGGTAGGATGTTACCAAATCTGTTTTTGCTGGAGGTTTCTTCCTTCAACACAATTGCTAATTGCTTGCTCTGTATGGCGTTTCAACCAAAAACTATTTTCTGTAATCCGTTATTAATTATATAGGTTACTATAAAAATATAGTAAATGCTGAAGTCCAAATAATTTGGCCTTTTGAAATTATTTGTACTCTTTTGGACTAAAAAAATAATCAAGTACTCAGACTGAATTGTATGACAATATATGACCGTAAAAAAGGTTTTGTTTTGATATTTCCTTTGTTTTTTTTTTTGTCCTGTGCCATGAGATGACCCCAGTTGTGAATTGGTGCTTTGCTAAATAATAAACTGAATTTGAACTTATTGTTTTGTTTTTGATAGATTTTCAGAACCTCCAAAGTTGGGCTTTTATTTTTGTTTGGGGTTTATGGGTTTGTCAAGTGCCGTAACGCTTTGACTGGAAATGCGATCAAAGTGAATCAGCTGATTCTGATGCAAAGAAAGGTGTCTTTTTATAGCAGATTTACATCAATATGCAACACTCAACGTTAGTAGGACCTAACATGTTGCGCAACACTTTATGTTGATAATGTGTGATATCTTGATTGAACACATTACTAATGTAACATGTTGCATATGTGCAAAACCACTTTTCTGCAGAAAGGTAATCAGTAGATATATGTTGATTGCTTAAAGACTACATGAATGTAAAGTGTTGCATATCAGCGTGAAGCTGCTTTTCTCCGCTTCAGAATCTGCTGGAATTACATTAAATACACAGTAGAAGAGTTACAGTAGTCCAATGTATGCAATGGAGCTAAATCTCCATTGTAAAAGTGTTAAGGCATGATGAGGACACTAGTGTGGATCAGCAAAGTTCTGGGCCTCACAACGCTCTCCATCCAGCTTTATGCTCCTGTGTTGTTACATTTAGACACTTAGGTGCTTTCTTGTCCTCTCATGTCTTAATGCTGGACACCCCTAAGATGAAAGCCAGTTTTTGCAAGGAGCTGATGAAAAGCATTGATTCAAGTGTTTCTATTTAAAGGTATCACCAGCCTAAAAGTCAAAACCTGAAACATCTAACACCGTCACGTTTGTACTTCCTTGTTTCTTGCAATTCCTTTCCGCTTACTTCTCATATTAAAATAGCAACACTGGAAGACATCCAGCATAATATTGGATACACTTTTAGATTTATAGTTAGATTTGGAAAAAAATATTTAAAAAACATATATTAGGTTTAACAATGTTTTGTTTTGAAAGGTTGATGTTTCAGATTTGCTTCTAAAAAACAGCAACAACAAGGATGCAATGTCAATTTGCAATTAACAGCGGTCAAGTTAACTTTACTTTATAACACTGAATGCACTTGCATTCACTACTACCTACTAAACCTACTAAATTTAGCATCAGGACATAATGTTAGCGAGTGAACTGACCTGTGCATGTAATAAAAATGGACTCTACTGGAAAATCAAACTTTATTGCAGTAATAGGACAGTAAAGGGAGACATATGTGCAGCAGATGGATTTGCTCACCAAATAAAAAGCACCGAGACCTAAAAAAGAAGACACAAGTAAAAAAAGACTGTATATTGATGTATCATGCTTAGCCCATTGCTTTTGAGAGCGCTGCACTGACAGTAGGTATTTTGTGTTTAGACAGATGACTCAGTTTGTGCTTTTGAGACATGAAGTTTGCGTCACTCGGTGACCTTACAGGAAAATCCGCATTGCTTGACTCCAAGCCAGTCACATACCAGTTCTCACTATTATTATGTTTGTAATGAAGTTCATAATGACAGGCAGTGTGATATTACGGTGGGCTCAGACTGGATTGTATAACGTGGACTCTGTTTTAACTTCCTTCAGTGGTCTGATGAACAGGGTCATGGGAAAAAAGTTCCCTATCCTAAGCATTAAAAATGTCCTATCTAGAGACCATTTTAAAGGATGAGTGCATGTAATCCACAACCTATGGAAAGTGCAAACTTTGTATGTCTGAGATTCTTCAAAGCCAGGTCTATGCTTGGTCAGCATTCGCCAAGATGATAAGACAGACACCCCACCTGCAGACCCTCCAGCTGTCTCCTCCGTAATGAAAGATAACCTGTGTGTCACCAAACCTTTTGAATGACAGCAGCCTTGCGTGTAAAGATGTCTCACAATTACAAACTCAAAATATTGGGAAGGGGGTGGAGTCAGAGGCCATAATTACAAAACACCTGCATTTGACTCATGAGAGTTAATCACACACCTTTACGGTACAGAAGAGCAAATCTGTGGTTTCATTCTGAGGCTAAGACAAAGGAAGAACCATTTGATGGACACTTTTAATTATTTATCCCTTGATAATTAAAATCCAATATCAACCTAATACTAACTGCTTTTTATCCTAAATGAATCAATGCTTAATTCCAGGTATAACTTAGAAATGAAAAAGAAGACACAAAATTGCCAGTGATTGGGGTATTCTAAACAAAATACTTAAATGTAAACCACAAACATATCTATTTTGTTGAATTAAAATGGATCTTGAATTATAATTTTAAACATAAACATGCCATATCTCAGCAATATATTAGTATAATATAAACTAGTGTGTGAGCTTCATTATAATTTGTTTTCTTCACAACAATGTTTTTAAGATTTATATTGATTTGATTTGGCTCTTTATTAATTACGGTGCATAAAACATATCATATAAACCTATTACTGAACAGACGGAGATCCAACATTGCGGGTGATGTGTCACCGTTCATCAGTGCTCATTTGACTTTCATTTTTGATGAAGTTCAGTAAGCAAGAACCAGAATTTCCTTCTTTCTGTTAAATACGTACCATTGTTACTGATGAATCCCCCTTAATTCTGTAGTTTGGAATATTGGCAACAACTTAAGTCTATCACCACCAAAATCAGAAACAAATGACACACATTGTCATTAAAGACACACACTAATGAAAATAGTGTTTTTGGTGTCTTTAACATGTTCGTGTAGTGTTTCTCATGATGGAGGACATGTATAAAGAAAATTAAGATTAAACGTGCATTTCTGAGTATTACTTTATTCAAATTGTGATTAATCAGGAGCAACCTCTCCTTTAGTAGGTGCTCCAGTCGACAGGCCACAAGCTCCCTGCTCTGCTCCATTCCAATGCAACCACTTGCAGACAAACAGATGCAATAATGTCTTTGTATTCCTTGTCCGAGCTGGCATCTGGCTCAAAACTGTGTGGCTGGATAGCTCTAATATTGATCGCCTTTTTTGATGCACTGGTAATGTTAGGTGGGGGTATGAGGGGCGATTGTAAAAACAGGGATCATGGGAAATGATGGGAAAAACCGTGCCACCAGTACTGCACAAAACTTTGAGACAAATTTCTAATGAACTGCTGCCGCTCTGCAGAAACTATGTCCTAGAAAATGACACTGTTTCTTTTTTTATCTTGCCTAAAAACTGCATAATAACAATCATAAAGATCACTGGGATCACTTTAACAATAGATCCAAAAACAATCTAAGTTTAATCATTAATCAGAGGGACTGTTGTTCTGACTTTTGAACTCTGTCCATCTCCTTCTGGTACTCTTTTGCTCATCTGATTCTAATTGGAGAAAATGTACATGTATGTGCACATTATTTTAGAACTCTTTCACATTGTGATTATATATATATGTGTATAAGATAACATAGTCATATGGAAATAAGTAGAAAGCAGAGGTAGCGTCATAATGGGCAGGGCCCACTTTGACTTACTTGAACAGGGACCCAGTGCTGACATGTTACACCACTGCTTTGCAGACTAAGGCTAATGCTTGTGTGACTGAGTAAATCCCCAAAGCTAAGCTTCAAAAATCCAGTGGAAAGTTCGTACATTTTTGTGAAGGCTTTAAAGCAGTCATGGCGGTCGTAGTCATGTACCGGATCTTCACCTCTAAAGGTGTTATTCAGGTTAAAACTATACTTTCACTTGATGCAGTGAAAACAACCGCACAGAGAAGGCTTATACTCTTTGGATTATTAACTTTATTCCAACTACATAAATGTATTCAAAATAGGTATAAATTGCTATGCATTCTTTGAACAGGCTGCTCTTTAAAGCTATGCAACATATTTCATCAGAAATAAAGAAAGAGTAATTATATGACATGGCATGAAGGAGTGTAGGCTAAAGTCTGTGATCATGGATATAATTTGACCTGAGCAGACATTGTAATTATATGAAATTGCATTTTTTTCCATGTTTAAATATAATACTTAAATATAATGCTTATGTGGGCTGTAGAAAACCTTTAGGTAATCTTTATAACTTAAAGAGAATCTGAGCTTCTTTCTGTGTTGGCTATAATGTCTGTGTTTGTGGACATGATTTTAATACAGCCTCTGCTTCAAAAACTCGGTTGAGTTTAACATATGTTTTACAGATGAAGAATAGGATGTGATAAATGTCTGATTGGACGTTGAAGTCATGATATTTATTTTTTCTAGTGGTTCTTTTATTGCACACATGCAAATAAAAAAACTTTTTTTTTTAAATAATAGTGCTGTTTATCTTGTGATTACATTATAATGTGTCCTACATTCTAATTACCGCTCCAACTATATATTTTCTATTTTAAAACCATTCCCAGATGTCTTTTGCTTATGATTACGTTGTTTTTAGCCAAAATCAAAAAGTCTGCCTTGTTTTCTAAGACATAGGCTATTTTCTGATGCAGCAGGTGCTCATTAGAATTTTGATTCTGGTTTGTGGGTGGGATTGTTGGTGTAGAAGTTAGCTGCGCTAATTTCCTCACACCACTCTGCTTACAGTCTTTCCTGCTAGCTTATAGGACCTCACAAGCCCAAGGTAACGTGAGCAACAAAAACAGAGAGCAATATTGGAGTGGTCCAGTGTTCTGGGTTCATGCCCAGACAAGGAAAAGGAATACGTGCATGAATCATTTTGCCTGTAAGTGGATGTTTCAGAATTGTAGCGGAGAAGGGAGACTTTGGCTCACCCATGCCAGTTGCTGCATCACAACCTGGAGCTTTTCCAAACAGATTTTTTTTTATCTGCTTTAAATTCATCACAATTTGTGGGTCTCTAATTGATTCACTGCTGGATGCTTTGTGTTATTTTGCTCTGAAAAAGTCACAACTTTGTGGGAAAATGTTAACCTTTCTTGCAACAATCAAAGAAGTATTTTTAAAAATATATTATGCTTTAAAGTTCCATCCATCCATTGTCAAAGTCTAATGAAACAAAGGTCACAGGGTTGCTGGAGCCAACACAGCTACTGTTGGGTGAAGGCGGGGTATACCCTGATCAGGTCACCCATGAGGCATGGTTTTGGACTGTGAGAGGAAGCCGTAGTGCCCGGAGAAACCAACACATGCAGAACATTCAAACTCCACACAGAAAGGGCAAAAAGGAGATTTGAACCAGGACCTTTGAGAGCCCAAACCACTACACCACCATGCAGCATCCTTTTAAAGTTGAATTATTACTATTTTAAAAAATATTGGTCTGTGGTTTTACTTCAGCAGAATAATATGAAAGATATAGTAAAAGATTGACATTCATGTCAATGAAAATGTTTTACATGAATGATAAAAAATGGTTTAATGTCAGAGTAATCATAACGGTTAAAAAGATTAATGGAAACTATTATTATGCTTTACAGCCAAATCTGCGGCAACACAGACCCTGTAGCTATCCCTGCAAGGAAATTTTCCATTTCAACAGTTACTGTCAGGGCCTTCAGCTGACAGAAAAAAAATACAATAATAATAAAATACTTTTCCTCACAAACACCAAAGCCAATATACCTATCTCAAGATTTTGCCGTCTAATCTGGTCTTCCAGTCATGGATTACATTGTCAACCTTCAACATAATGTAGACAAGCTCATTATCTTAGGAGCAGTTCATTAATAAAGGCTGAATGCATGATCTAAATGCTGCCATTATTTAGTGAGGCTTCCATCTAATTAGCTTAACATATACAAGGAGAGCTGTCATGCATTATAAATCAAGAGAAAGTACTGAGGAAAGTGACGCAACAGAGTTTGAGATTTACTCCAGAGCAGCATAGTTTTGATTGTAGCTTTTGTAGAAAATGACATTCTCTGCAGATTCACATTGTCTGTTTTTCCACGTCAGCTTTGCAGGCATGGATCGGTATGTCATTGAAGTATTCCTACTGTCTGGAATTTTGAGTGGAAAAAGACAAGAACCTCATTACTGTGCTATGGCCATGTCTTCCATGGTGATGACACATCTGTCAACTGCAAAGGGCTTAACTTTAATATTAGAATACACCTCCATCCTGACCACAGGGGCCCCACTCAGCTATGCTTGTGCTCAAACTCAGCTATATCTATAGCTTTTGCTTTATTTAACACTGTCTGTCTATAGTCAATTTGTCTTTAGCCTTTTAGAAGAAGAAACGTTCTGTGCAAACACTGATGAGTTAATTTAGGTAACGCTTTAGCATAGGATGTGTATTTAGATCTGTGTTTGCTAAAAATATATTTGACTGCATTGTCATGCCCATAGAGAGGTGCATCAGAATTGGGCCTGTGCTAGAGATAGCTAGATCCACTGCATGGTTGGTGCTGCTGCAAGAACAGTGAGACATCAAAGTGTCAACACCAAGTTGGACCCCTCCTATATTTGGGAGCCTTCACGGATTGATTTGCTTTTGGATGCTGACCCAAAAAATTTTTTTGGTGAGGAAAATGTCTTTTAAGTTAAAAATGAGAAACCAATAATCAAAAATAAAATTATACGTATTGTATTAATATAATGCTTTTACAGTGGCTTGGAAAAATCTGGTATACCTGTACTAGAGGTAGATTTCATATTTGAGTAGGACTATTTAAGTGGGTGTGCACTGGAGTGTGTGAGTAAAGGGGTGCGTGTGATGAGGGTAAAGTGGATGGCTGACTCCACTGGAATGTGGCGCTGACTCAGTCTGTCTGTCAGCCACAGCCATGCTCAGTCTGTGGACTTATTCACACTCTGCAGCCCCTTTTTCTTGAGGCCAGCCTTGTTGCTTCATGCTGGAGTTCCGTTGGGGCGTTCCGGATATCGGAAGACAAAGCCCCCCCACAGAATATATCATTCTACTACGAAGTCTTCCGAATGAGGATTTAGAACAAATGCAAATCACAATACTACCACCAAAAAATTAAAAAATTAAATCTTTGATGTGGGAGGAAATGGAACTTGTGTGAAACAAAATCCATATTAATTTAAGCCTTAGTCATACACACCCGTACCGGGGTTGACCCGTACAGGTGCTGTGGTTTTTTTTTTTTGGCTGTCCAGGCCTGTGCAGCGTTGCAGAGGGGAGCGGCCGCAACCAAAGGGGAATGCAGGTGTGCTTTGCAGTTCCCTTGAGACTCCTGCGAACACCCATCCATAATACACAATGTACAATTGTCATGTGTGTGGTAAGTTTATCAGAAAGTATTGGTAAGGCTAAAGTAAGTTCCATGCAATGGTTAGTCTGCACGCAAGATGTGTGCACTTATCACGTGAACAGCACTTGTGGGCCTTTTGTGCAATATGCCAAAATTGGGGGAGTTTAAAAAAGGAAAGATCTCAACTACTTCACCCTTGTGTGCTGTTTAAGTCTTTGCTACGATCTATCACCTGCAGTGTAAACATTAATGAATATGTGCATGAACATTTTCACTCTTAAAGCTCACAGAGTGGACTATGACCTTGATATTTCATGCTAGCCATCTGTTTGCCCTGTGCCTGTCCGTTTTTGCACTTGCAGGCAGCCCATTTCAACCATCAAGGGCAATTGTGACTTTGGATTAAATTGGCGGTGCATCCAATGTTTAGTGTGTTTTGCCCCATATTTCTTCATTCAGTTTTCAATCTTCAATGTTTTCTGCTTTTGATTTAAAATAGAAGCAGAACTAGATGGAATTTAGCTGAAGTGAATAAACAACGTTTACATTTCTGCCATTATAAAATATGTTGTTATTTATTTATGCTCTAAAAACCATCAGGGCGTATGATTGCTTTAATGTTAATTGTTCATTTTGAATGTAATTTCAAAAATGTAGGACTGCTTGTGGTTCCTAGAATTTCTAAAAGCAGAAGAGCTTTTGGCCACCAAGCCCCTGTCTTATGGAATAAGCTCCCAGCTCATGTCAGAGAGGCCAGTTTCTACATTCAAAGTTAGGCTTAAAACATTCCGCTTTGGATCGGCTTTTTGCCAGGCTAGGTAGAAACAGAATATTTAATTAATTAGTTGTTAGTGGGCTGCTGGAAGCTGTGTAGATGCTGGGGAAAGTATGGTGCGGTGGTGTTCTGTCCTCTATCCTCTCCACTATTCATTATCATTTATTTTTTTCATTTAGTTTATAGTGCCTCTGTTTGGTGCAATGCGATTCACGTGTTGTCCCTCTTTCCCACTCCCCTCTGAAGGAATGGGTGAAATTCCAGATTCCAGGTGGATTGTCGGTATTCCTGTCTTTGGCCTGGACCTCGCCTTTGGCTCGTCTCACACCCCCAGCTGGCCCACAGTTCCATCTGGATGAAGCCCAGCTGTTACACTATTCAAACATCTTGTTGTAGTTAGATAAGCAAATTCTTTCTTAACAGTCATATCCCCTGTCCATCCTATGTTTATATTTTATGACATATTTGATGTTTTTGTACAATTATTGGTGTGAAACCCATTGAGACAACTTTGTTGTGATATTGGGCTCTATAAATAAAGTTGAATTTAATGTACTAAACACTAGACACTCAAAGATTCAGATTTAGGTGTCAGGTTATGGGCACTTACACTTACACAAAGACCCACTCCAATGAAAATTGTGCTTTTTTTGTTGTTTTCAACATGTTCTTGTGTTATTTTTCTCATGGAGGAAATAATAATAATAATAACAATAATAATAATAATGAGCTAATCTTTGTGAATCAGTGTTACGGCCCTTAGAGGCACATCTGTCTCAAGTCTAGGGGAAACACAACCAAGGAGCCATAACATATGGACACCAGAGAATAAAAAACACAGTTTATTGAAAGAAAATATAATTATGTGTCCTGTAAATCAAAATAAATGATTAATGTGCTGGCTCAAACGAAAAGACCAAAACAAAGGGATTTGAAAAAAAATCCAGGAGACAGCTGACCCAGCCACGTTGACCGTCAGAGTCAGCAGCTCCCTACTAATGCTGTCTAACCAAAATCTAACGAGTCAAAAGAGACAAACAAAGGCCACAAGTCAAGACCAAGGTCCAACCACAAACTAAATGACAAAACCCATCAGTATGACTACAGAGGACAAAGAGAGGAAAAAAAGAAATAAACAAACCAGCTCCGGCTCTAGCTCCGCCTGCCCCGTGCCGGTTGAGGCCTCCTCTGTCGTAATACCTGACAGGGGCTGATCAAGATTATTGACCCCACCTGCCAGGTGAGTAGAATGACAGGGCAGGGCAAAGGATGCAGCACAGCAGCTGCCAAGATGTAACAATCAGGAGCAGACGGAAAAATACAGTTGGAAAAAGCTTGTCATTGGGATGTAGCAGCTGGTACGGCAAGCCACAGGCTCCCTGCTTCTCTCCATTCTGATGCATCCAACATTTAAAATTGTCTATCTAAAATTGTAAAACATTTACAATTGCCAGGATATCAGCCCTTTGTTCATCCAAACAGAACCAGGTTTCTTTCACACTAGCTGCATTTATATGGACACAAGTAATCAGAATAACCCAACAGCTGCTATTTTTTGTCTGCAAGCTAAAACAAAAACATTTTACAGGACAGCCCCCCCCCCCCCCCCCCCCCCCCCTTTTTTTTGTGGCAATGCAAGCAGTTGAAAATATGCTTTTTAATAAACAGAACATCAAATAATGTATCAGGCTGTGGCTCTGGTTCTGTTTTCCAGATAGTTTCTCGTAACTATAGTCATCTACGGACATCTGTTTACAAAAACGTTTAAACAATTATGATTCCAGACATGTGTAAGTCGTTTCCTGCAACAGTCTGTAGTTCTGACTCTTTTGAGAAGTAACTTGAGTGTTGCCTTCAGGAACAGACCAAAATGCACCCATCATTCCAGTTCACTTTTCTTGGGATGACAAAAGAGGCCTAAAGACTGTAGAGATTTGAAAGTGCTTTGGAAAAGTCACTCTGAATGTGAACACCTTGGAGGAGCAGGAGTGTATTAAAACTTTATATTTAAAGATCCACTCCAATGAAAATTCTGTTTTTAGTGTTTTAACATGTCCTGGTTGCTTTTTTCTGTTGATGGAGGACACGAGTATTTCTTTATCCAAATTGTGATTAATCAGGAGCAAGCTCTCAGTTGTGACATAGAAACTGAAATGAGCGGGCCAAAGTCTTTCTGCTCTGCCCCATTCTGATGCCTCCACTTGCAGGTAAATATGTAAATTAACATCTTCATTTTCTCGTCTGAGCTGGAATCTGGCTAAAACCTGAACCACTGGATAGCTCCAATAGTATTCGCCATTTTTATTGAACCGCTAATGTTAATTTGGGGTTGCAAGGGGATGTAAGCTTGTGGGGAATTTTAAACAAAAGTATGATAGGATATCAGCAGAGGCCAACAGTCCCACCCACAACTCAGAAGTGAATTTCTAATGAACTCCTGCCGCTCTGATAAACTTTGTCCTAGACCCAGAAAATACAGTTGTTGTTTTTTTTAACTACAAACAGCATAATCATAATTAAAAGACCACTGGAACTGTAATACAATACATAAAAAAAAAGATTAAAGTGGGACTTTACTTTTTAAAATTTTCTTTTGTTTAATTATTTCTCAATATTTATGTTTAGAATTAACAAATCTTTTTTTTTTTGTTTTTCTATCATTAACTTATCAAAGTCTTTTCCATCTACTTTATGAGTTAGAGACAAAATATAGTTATAATTATAAAATATAGTCTTGTAAATTTTCAAAAAGTTTCTAACCTTCTATTAATATACAACATTACAGTTTATTTCTGTCAGGAACTGGTGGTATAGGAAGTAAAATGAAAGAAACCAGGCTTGTGGCAGAACCTCTTTAAGAAATAAACTTGAGCACGACAAAAAAGCATGAACTAAAGAGAGACAAAAGGGTAACAAAAAAGATGACCTGAATAGAATGAACTGAGAACAAGACACATATTTGCTGAGGACAATTGACAAAAATGAAAACAGCTGTAGACAATTACCTTGTGTGACTGTAACAGAAGGACAACTCCAGACAGAACTTGACTAAAACCAAGAAATATCACTGAAAAAAGCAAACTAGACAGCACATTTCTGACAATTCTATTTCACGGTTTTCTTTTGGTAGAATATGAAAATAAAATTAGTTCTTTTTATCTCTATAATTCATAAGAAATCAGATCAAACCAATTATATATTTTAAAACTTTCCATTTACATTACATTTGCTGTATAAAATGTGATTTTTTAATGTGGTGTGATCATTTCCACTTAAGAAAACTTTCTGAAAAGGAGCATGACTTGACAGCTGTAACTTTTACCAGCGTCAGGCATCTGTTTTGAGTTTTTCTCACACATGTACAGTGTTGATAGACAGTGTCAAGTGTCACAGAGACAGTAAATCAACCTGATGGACTAAAATATGTTTGTCTGCAAATTGATCCTGATGGATTGCTGTACATCACCCATGTAAAATGCAGTTTCACCTCCAAACCCACCAGTAATGTTGACAGTGGTGACATCCACATTCCTCTACACCATGTTTTTATGAAGCTCTGTTGTATATTGTTCATGTTTGAGTGCTGCCAGCTTTTTCCCCCTGACAGAATGCAATTTGCAACACGTAAGACAAACAACTCCTGCACACACAAACACACACTTCCTCACTACTTGAACCCTGCGGCAGAATGCCAAAGAGTTGGAGGAATGTGACCCGGTGACCTTGGCTTGCAGACTTCCACATGGAGACCGGACACTAGGATGGCGTGCATCGGAAGAGGAGGCCAGAATAGCTCCGGTGTCTGGAAACAAGTGTCTGGCCTTGTTTGTAAACCATGACCAGAATGATGCAGCTTTGTAGTATTTGCACAGGTGATGGAAGTATATGAATTTGAATCAAGTGCATAAAAGGGAAACGATAATTAAAATGACACGGTGGAAGGCGGGATGGGGAGACTCAGTGAATATGTTCTCTCCTGTGTTAACCTTGCAGCCACACATTTTTCTGCTGTTGCAAATCCTGACTTTCCTGTTTAACTTTTCTACAAAAAGGGACTCATTTAAGGGAATGTCTTCCAAACCAACATTTGATTTGCATGCACTTACACACAGACACAGTCAAACAGACAAACACACATAAACAGAGGTCACAATAACAATAATACTTATTTTCTTTTTTTGCAGTAACTTAAATTTCGCGCTCAAAAGCCTCCACAACTTGCTCTAACATATCCATTTCTGCCAAGTTGTTGCACAACATGCTGACCTGTTTTTTTCTTCCTTTAGAGAGTGCAAACAGGATTCCAGCTCATGCATGGAAGATTATGAAAATAAAATGCACTAAATGCTTAAAATGACTCCTCTTATGAAGCTTTTATTTGTCCCTTTTGAACAGCATCAAATCAGTCCTTAAAAATATAGTAAAAAAAGGGGCTCATCCTGCATTTAATTGCAGATTATTCATATTTTAATGTGGAATCAGATATCTTCCAGAAATTATATGTAGTTTCTGTATTAACCTCATAAAAGAAAATAAAACAAAGCAACTTTGAGAGCAGAGATTTTCTGTGTAAAACCTTTTTCTTTTTAAACTCTTTGCTCAGACAGGCCAGAGGTAAACCCCACCCTCTTTTTACTCAACAAGAGCGTGGAGACACAGGTGACAGATCAGGTCTGACCTGATCTCAGTGATGACAAACCTTAGTGTTTCCCCATCATTATTTGACAATAGGTTGAGTCTTTTGGAAGAGCTATTCTTTAAAACACTTTTATTTCACAAAACAAAAGGAAAACTTGATCAGTTTTAAAATGTTGGTCTTTTATATAACTTTTTTTTTTTTTTTAAACGTGCTTTGTAATCTTTTCAAAACTCGCAAAATATATGAAGTGTCTTAAAAATGAAATGAGGTTGTAATATAACGAAGATTTGTGGAAGGAGGTCAGTTTTCTGCTGTTTTGTGTCCTGTCACACATAAAAACTGCTCTGACTCAGGAGACTCTCAGTATTCAAGCCTGTAGTGGTTTGTTTCCACACGTGATGCTTTTTTTTTGCCACAGTCCTGTCAGCATTGTTGAACTCGCAGGTGTAGGTCCTACCTGAGGCAGACGGTCTGGTGCCAACAGGTCGTAAAACAATCAGACAGCTGTCGTATATCCTTATAACTATCAAATACTTACCAGAGTGGAGAAGAAGGAGTCCAATGATAAAGAAGCAAATCGTGTAAAATCCTCAACCTCCTTTTTTATCAGGATGTTCTACTTCACCATTCCTGCAGTAACAGACTCTTTTCTCTCTTCTTCTTATACCTGCAGAAACACAGGAGGTGCTACACCAGGAGTGGGCAAACTGTTATGTATATGAAATTTTCCTTTCAAAACTGTGGCTTTTGTTGTCATTTTAGTGCCAATGGGTTGATCTCCCTCAGGGAAAAACGCAGACTTAGAGAAATGCTGCAATCGTGTGGCGTTTGAATGTTTGGAAAAATCAGTGTCTGACTCGGAAAAACACTGAGCATAAGAAAAACAACAACTCTTCCAATTTATGCACTTATATGTGTATCATCTACGAGAAGATAGCAGATATACAGGAAATATCAAACATTAATAAGGATTATCAATTTCTAGCATAGCAGCCATATGTGGTCACCATGCTGTAGTTTGCCCATCCTTGTGGTAGATTGTGCTAACCCTGCTATTTTAAGGCAAAGCGGGGTAGACCCTGGAGAGGTCGCAGGTCCATCACAGGCAGAACAGACTCCCAGACATCATCTCTGACCCTTAAGCTATTCCCACATGACACCATGTCTGAGAAAACAAAGAGCCAAAAAGCATTCCCAGTGATTTATCTGCCAGAAAAAAAAAAAACCAAACTTTTCCACTATATTAAATGCCAATTAGTCTGATTCATTTCTATTGTTTTAAGTTTTGTGGAGGTGAAACATATTAAGCTGTGCCCGGCACTGCCTCCCCAGCGTCTATTCAGGTCAACAATGAGGGATACCACTATTACCAAGGCAACAGGTAAAACAAACATTGTGTGGGTTTTGAAACACTAGCCCCGAACCAGTCAGCCACACAAAATTGAGTTCTTGGAAAAAGGAGAAGGCCTTTCCCCAGTTCACGCTGTATTTTCAGTCTCCTCTTGGCTTTGTGACACAGTGTGGGTGGCTGGAGTTTAAAAGCTGTTTAAAAAGACTTTTTTTGTGACCATTGTTTACCACAAGGGGATGTTCTGTAAACACCCAGGCTTGCTGCACCATTGTTTCAATAAGGCAGTGTGTTTGAGTCTGCAGGCCAGTGACTTTCTTCACGCGAGGAAGCGATTTGACTCGGGCATGAGCTGGCACTGAACTGTTTAACTTTTCCCAGACTTTTGGTAACACTGTGACACAAAACAGTGACGTGGCTTAATAGCTTTTGGATTTTTATCGTTTAGTCTGTTTCACATGGCAGATTTTAAATCGTCTGAGAGGATGACGGAAAAAAAAACACCTTTGTAAGTTTCAGATTTAAATATGTACTTCTTTGTCTTTCATATATAGGTAGTTGCCTTTTCCAAACTCAGCACAGTGATTACACAGAAAACTTGGCCCTGGGCATTTGCGTAATTGTCTCATGCTTTGCACTCAAGGAAATTTTGTACATTTGTGACAGTGTGGCTCCTGAAGCAGGATTTCAGGAAACACTTTACATCAGGAAACTGGCTGATGAGCATGGATTTATGCACACCACAAGTGTACTGATCCCTGAAAGGGTGCACACAAACTATCTGTCTTAATCAGCACTTCTTATCTCAGCGTTCATAGAAGGGAGGGTTTTATCAGCTTGGAAACACAAACTGCAGGGAAGCAAAATGTACACTATGTGACAAGCCAGGGACACTGTGGGAAGACAACAGGAAATAGATCCCAGGCGCTTAAACAAACACGTTACATATAATCTTTCAGGTTTCCTCTGGCCAGATACATTTTTGTAAAATTATCTTTCAGCATTTTATTTATTGAATGAGAATAAAAGACTACTTTTTTTGTGGAAGAACGTTTTGTCTTTTGGTTTTCTTATCATGCGCAGGAATGATCCTGTTTTCTAACATGAAGATTGCAGAAACTGCACAAAAAGCAGAATATATGAACTCGAAGCAAATTGTTTAGTGAATAAAGGAAAGCACATACATCAAAGTTGCGTAATTAAAGAAATGCATGAAGTTGAGCATTGATGTCTGCAGAAATCAAATTTTTCCAAAAAGTGTAACCGGTATTTTAAAGTTCTCAGAAATCCCTCAGTGTAAAGCAGCTTTTCTGAACAACTTGGTTGTAAATGTTGAAGGTATCCAAATGTTCAGCTGATCAGAGAAGGTGTTGTGGGTGTCCTGGGGTTTGCATCTGGCCAGTGTTTGCATCTCTGAATCATTTGCGCACAACCAAATGAGCTAGTTGTTCCTGTGGGTTGTTAGCTTTGGGTTCCTGGCTGTCAGCCTCGACTCCTTATCTAAGATGAGCATCAGCTTATCAGCAGCCATATCAGGACTTGACTTTGACATACACTTAAAGCTTCTTTATTTTCCCCTTTTTCCTTAATGTTACTGTGAAGCTTTGACTAATTTCATTCATAAACTTTCGACAATTTGTACAGAAACATAAAAATGAGTGGCTCAGAATTGGGACTAAAATGAAAGATCGTGTTACATATTTTTTTGTGTTTGTACAGAAGTATATAAATTAATTTGTCAGACTGATTCAGTGGATAAACAGGCTCCACATCCTTGCTGATGTAAAAAGTACCAGTCATGACAACATGCGTAGTCACAAACTCCTGCAGTGTTGTCTACAGGGAGGTGAAGTAGATCCTGGTCAAAATAGCTGTGCCTCTGGCGGTCCCTGTGGCTCCAGTCAGTAAATCTGTTGTGAGTGGTTTGGGTTTAACTTTCTCCAGGGCAGCGTCAGTTCAGGGTCAGGCAGCACATGGTGTGTAGGAGCTCCAGTGTAACACCTCCATTTCACAGACATGTGCCATTGAAACCGCTTGAGTCAAGCTTTTGTGCTAAGTGTGGGTGTTTGCTCTCCAAAGTCTACTTCCTGACTGACCTTTCTGTCACACAGATTTTTCTGCAGTCCTCAACTACATGAGAACTTCCCATTAACTGGCTTGAACAGCTACTTTGACTGGTCCCTAACAATGCTTTCCCTTTCTTTGACTATGGTTGAACTGAATAGGTGGATGGTGCTGACAAAACTTCAACCTTTGTTGACTGAGCTAAAGCCATGTCATATAAAAAACCTGCAATACATCACATGGAACCACTCAAACACAAAGGGCAGGCATAGCAAGGAAGGAGTGGTGTTCCTGGATTTGAACAACTATGGTGTTCAGTGCGGGTCAGCACATCCAAACCTTTTCTATTCAAATATCTCTTCTCTACACCTCTGAAGAGATGCAACATTCCCTTTTGACTTAAAGTCCCACACCAATCATTTTTTGATCTATTGTAAATGTGTTCCCAGTGGTCTTTTAATTGTGATTATGCCATTTTTAGACTAAATCAAAAACTTGTTTCATTTTCTACAACAGTTTCAGCAGTGCGGCTGTAGTTCATCAGAAATTCACCTCTGAATTGTGGGTGGGACTGTTGGCACTGATTAAGCCTGTGCTTATTTTCCATCACGCCTTTATTTACATTCTCTCACGCTAACTTACAACCCCTCACGACCCCAACCTAACATTACCAGTGTCGTTCAGTTTTGACCCTGATAACCGCATCGGATGCATCGATGCATGGTCTTTTTCAAACTGCATTTTTTTTTGTTTGCTCCTGATTCACAACCATTTGAACAAAGAAATACTCAGATTAATCTTAATCTTAATTTTCTTTATGTCCACCATCATGAGAAAAATGCTACAAAAACATGCTAGAGAAAGCAAAAACACAATTTTCATTAGAATTGGTATTTAAAACAGATTCTAGTGTGAACTGAGTTGAGTATTGAAAGTGACCCACATGTGCAGCGTGACAATGGTGAGCATGTTCAGAATAACCCACAATCACTTTCCAAGAAGGGTGCCACAGAGGGTGGACTTGAAAGTATTTTGAAAGTGAAAGAAGTTTCAAAAGACTCATGACAAGAATAAGGAAAAAAAAAAAAAATAAAATCTGTAATATTTGGTTTTCCTGCTTCCGGCACAGGTTTTATGTTGACTGTTGCACAAAAGTGAGGTAAAAGTTGAATAAATGCAGCCAGCCTAACGTCACAATCAATAAATACTCCAATAACATGGACCCTATTTTCAAGTGAGATTTAATGATTAATGGGCGAGATTAAAAAAAAAAAATATATATATATATATATATATATTATGTTATGTTACATGGACTATTCAGATCAGGGGTTTGCAACTTCAACACTTAAAAATCCATTCGGGTCAATTTCTTACTGATTAAAACTCACTAGAAGCCACAAAATATTCACCCTTTGGAAAATCTGACAGTGATTTGCATTTATGTTAATGTTAACATTGTGATATATATGAATAAACTATAGATTTGCATAAATAAAACACAAAGAAAAATAGTATTTTTTATTTTAAAATATTTTAAATTTTTCACAGTTTAATAACTTCCTTTCAAAGTAAAAGACACCCGTAGCATGTAGCATCATCTCAATGCAACAAGTTAAGTAGTAGGAAGTGTCAGCAGTGAAAAAAAATGTTTGCACATATTGTTTACTCGTTGTTGGTGCATCTCAGACAGAAATTTTGTTATTCAGAACTAACCAAGCTTTTCAAATTTTTCAGATATCCAGCTCATTATCTGACACACTTGAGGTTCTGGCTGCAATTACTGATATCCAATTGATTTTCTGTGGTACACGGTTCCTAAATATACTCTAATATCAAGATGTTTTAGTACAACTTTCATAAACTAAGAAGCCACACCACAAAAAAGGATTGTTGGAACATTATGAAGTACTATGGGTCAACTGTTTGTTAATTAGTTAAATAAAGTTTGACTTATCTGAGTATTTGTGTCGCTTAATGAGCCTTGGAGTCTAAAATAATATCCTTCTTTTTTGATTTTTGAAACATTTTTAGTTTTCTTCAACCAAATGAAGAGGTTAAAGGGCCTCATGTGACTCAGGTTGCAAACTCCTGGTTTAGATTGTCCTAAAATATTGAGACCAGGTCCATGTCATCTTGGCCTGCAGAGTGAATGGAACTCAACAGGCAGCAGGGAATAAGAATATACATTCAGTGTTAATCTGCTTTTTTTTCACCCAGTCCCAACATAATCCTAACATTTTTCTCTTCATCTTCTGACATTTTTGGTTGCACCTTTTAAATTGGCATAGCTTGGACAAAAAAAAATAAATAAATATCTGAATTTGCTTTTAAATGAAAACGAAGTTTCATTTTTTTCAGTTTTCAAGCACCCCTAATTCATTTTCAATTAGGTGAATTTCCCAGGTCAAAGAAAAGCCAGAGGATGCCATTGTTGTCTCTCTCTGCTGGATGCTTCCTGTCTTGATGGGAGGCCAAATGAAGCTAACCCTGAAAGGAGGTGTTGCTGTGGGAGGGGGACGCGTAGGTGGCCGGGGTGACGATTGTTTTGGACTTCTTTCAATGACTTGCAATCTTATCTGGTTTCAGTTTGGAATGCATCCAGTACACCTGTTAGTGCTGGGAAGAATTTAGGAGAATGTGCATCCCATCTCTTGTGCAAATAGTAAAAGCTTTGCAGAGCCACAGATAACAGAGGGCTGCTTTATTGCACTCTGGTGCAAAAACAACTTGACTTTAGGAATTCTGGTCGGAAATGTAAAATTCCTTGATCGGACAGATTAAATTGGGCTTTGTTTTGTCATTGCAGCTTCCAAAAAAAGTATTTTCAAGGAGTAACTTTCAGCAGTTTAACAGCCATAAACTTAATTAGCAAGTCTTGGTGGGAACTTTGTGAGCTTCTAAGACTGCAGTCAGGAAGGATAAGCTCAAAGTACACTCTAACTGTGAAGCAACATATTGTTTTACGTAAACAGTAAAGCAGCTTTCTCAAATCCCTCGTGAGACATTTATCTGGATTTACCTAAATATCTTGGTTTCATGTGTGAATGTATCCACCTCACCTGTTTCCCCCCCAACACCTAAGTTCAAAATGAAATGATGTCATGCCATGTAATATTTACAAGTGACTTTTAATGAGTGTAAGGTGTAAGCCTAAGCACAAACAGATGCATTTTGGTGTGCTCATGCATGAGTTTTGGAAAGCAAACAACAATAAAGCAATTGTAGCCTCCATTTTCACTCACTGTCTGCACGTTGTTGAACTGTATCTTGTTCCCCTCAGTTTTACAGCCTGTAGTCTGCACAGTTATCTTAATCGTCTGAGAATTTTCCTCTAGGAGGTCACAGTGGCCCTTCAGCAACAGCTCCCAAATTAATGGGCGAATGTTTCAAATCACTTTTTCTGCTAAATCAAAAAAACTACAAGACTTTCCCAAATGACACGTTGGTTTGTCTTTTGACATTTTCATTAAAATGTGCATGAAAACTTATTTACATGCGATAATGCTTTCAACAATTTTCCTTCCGCATCTATACCATTCCTTAATTCCCAAAGCCCTTATCAGGTGATCAGTACTGGAAGACAGCCATCCCCTGACGATGACGGTGCTTATCTTGCTAGTGGTGCATGGTTCACAGTTTAATGTGGCAAGTGAGTTTCATATTTTTTCCACCAGCACAAAGACCGCTTTTCTGTCATGCACGTTTGCTGCTTAGTTACCCAGCAGCATTCTGCTGACCTTGACTGGGAGGTGTGTTCAGCTGAAAATGAGGTGTGTGCAGGTAACTCACTGGCACGCTGCCAAAAAACTGTTGCCAACAGCCTGAACCATGTCTTTGGTTGACAGTCAACATTTTAACTGGTGGTTGATTGTGTACCTTTCTGAATGCTTGCTCAATGTGCCTCCACTATTTTTGCAGAAACAAGCTGCACTTCACATTCAAAGCAGAAAAAAATATGCACATCCATATCTTTGTGGGTTTATTTTTTTAATAATACTCTTCCAATTTTTAATTTTTCCCTCATGACCATGAAATAGAAAGATGGTGTTGCACAATATTCCCATGCTTCTGAATTTGAACCAAAGCGAGGATAAGTTTGAATCCAAGACTTTGACTTCATGTGAATTTACATTTAAAAAAAAACTATAATAATGACATGTGAGGGAGAAATCTTTTAGAAAAGGGAAATGAATTTTGCTTTGCAGCTTACTGTTTTTATAGAGTGAGCAGTTTTCAGCCTAGGTGTATGTACCTTAATTATGTCAGCTTTCCACTAAATACTGTTTTAGGTCATTTTCAGTGGGGACTCTTAGAGGAAAAATACAAAAGTGCTGTAATCAGGCACCAAATTCCTTCCTCCCTTCTTTTCTGTGTATTTCCCAAGTGTTAACTCAGGTTTTTAAATACGTCTATGTACATTTTTGCATGCAGTGGTAACTTATGTGTGCACATATTTGACAATGTCTTTTTTTTTTAACTGAGAAGAAAGTAATGAGTGCATTGTGGTCTGTGAGCACACAACTCCCACACGCCTTCGCGCTCAAGAGGCTGAGTGGTGTTTGATCTGAAGCTCTCTGGCTGATTTACTTCCTGCGCAAGAGACTCCAGCGATGAAGACTGTTCCTCCAGAGTTTACTGAAAGACTGAAAGAAGACAAGGATAAACTGAGATGTATCTGTGATTTAGAAGACACAATGCCTGTTAATCCCATATATCAGCACTCCTTTCAAACGTACGGCATTTTACATAATTATGTAGATTTAATTTACAGAAAAACAGTCATTCTGATCACGCCTGCTGTTTTATCAAACAAACGTTATAAGTCTTATCTTTGCTATGCAATGGTGTGTGAGCAGTAACTCGTTCCCTCAGAGGTAAGAAAAATCTGCTGGCTCCAAGATAATTACAGACCTCATTTTAAATAGTCTTTGAATGTTCTTTTCTCTGTGAGCTAAGTATACAGTAACGTGCAGTGAGGTAGCCATAGAGACTCTCATTTTAATACACTTCTTGGTCTACATAAGACATAGCTGTTTCCCATAATTATCATAGGTTTAGGAGAGCCAAAGGGTCTGTGTTAAAAATAAATCTGTAATGCAAAAAGAAGACATTATATAAGACAAAGAAAACAAAAACTTTTAGTGGCACTGGGGAAATTCTTGAAGTCAAAAAATGCAAGAAAGTTGATGGAAACAAAATTTAGTGGGATTTTTCAGTCTGCAGTAAGACTTGAATTCTTGGATGTGTTATTTTCTGTTTTTATACCTAACATTTTCTATATTGATATAATCTAAAAATAAAATGTAATCAACCTTAAATTTCTGACACACGAGCTTCAAAGGTAATAGCTTAAATACTTGAACATTTTTCATTTTTAGATGTGAATTTTCCAAAAGCGTGAGTTTTTTTTTCCATTTTGCACATGGCTAATCTCTCCTAAACACATGGATAAATGTGTGAATGCTATAATTCCACAGCGTGACTTTGCCTGAACACCTGGAAGACAAAGAACAAATGCTGTTGTGTTTAATAGCAGATAGCAGTTTAACCATTCATCTTGCTTGGTTTTCATCGTGTAGCCTCCAGGCCATTACTGCACACTTACATTTAAATGGGACCATGCATTTCCACCCACGCAGGTTCTCTGCCCGGAGCACCACATTTTACTCCTTATGTATGCATCTGCACACCACCCTGCTTGCAAGGAATGGAAAATGGGAGCAAGACCTCATTTTTACACTGCTGAACCTGTTCTTTGGGAGGTTTGAGTGAGCTATGATGCAGAACATTGCTGTTGTAAGAAATTAATGTTGCTGCTGCCCAGCGACAAGTCTGCTTCACCCTAAATCCATTGGTGAATGGGACAAAAACCACTCTGACAGAGCACATACTCTGCCCTCAATGACTCAGTCTCTGTCATCAGGCTAGGCTTTGGACGTGCTCACAGACACAAACACTAATGGGGAAACAGGCCTTGTGCTCAGCTCACTGAGTTTAGCTCATCTGTGGCATGCATCTGTGCGTACAGATGTGTTCTCTGTGTTTCTGGTGCACCCGGGGAGCAATTCAACCTTGACCCTACAGTTATTGATTTATACCTCCTCCGTCAAAAGTCCTCCACTTTGATTTAGAAGCCATCTGATCTTCTTGTTGGACAACATCTGAAAACTTTATCAGGGAAGCTGGGGGCTTTGGGCCACAACATGTGCATTAAAAAAGGCTCCCATGGGTGCGGATGAAACAAGAAAGTAGGTGGGCAGAAAGCTCTTTTAGAGATGAGATGTAACCTCAAATAAATGGATTGCTCCATACAGTGAGGTCTGAATTTCCTTTTAAACAAGCTAACAACACGAACACCGGAAACCTGGATTACTTGTTGGCCTAAGACCCAAAGCTTCTGTTTTGTTTAAAACACAATGCAGACATTGTGGATATCATTTTATGAGGAATTTTTGGATTGAGCAACAAGGGTACATCCGAGCATGTTAGCGGTCAATCTAGAAAACAGTTTCCATCCTTGTCGGTCTATCTTGTTGCAGAGCTGGATGAGGATCAGAGGCTGGAGGAGAAACAAACCAGTATGACATCCTCCACATCCCCACAGCAGTTGTTTTCACAGCTCCTCTCTAAACATGAAGGAGGGTTTGTGTGGATGTCTACCACTGGGATCAGAGGTTACTGTGGAGGTCATACTAAAAGAATGTTTTTTTTTCCTCATAGAAGTATTTGCCATTCTTAATAATTGCTTACAAGACTTTGATTCATTCTAAGTCATAGGGCTGAGCTCGCCAAAAACTCCCTCGTTCTGAGTCTGATGTGATCCAGGTCCTGAAGTCTAAACACACCTGTTTATTATAAAGGAGGCGGATGGGCTTGCTCTACCCATTATTAGCAGCACCCAGTAGCTCCACTTGAACTACTCAACAATACTGAGGAGTGATGCAATAATGACTAGGTATTGCTGCTTTTCACTGCACCAACATCACAAAAGAGGAAACATTTGTGTTAGTCATTTTACTTTGAAATCCCTCCATTTCCCAGAAGATTATCAATACAGGAAGTGATTGCTGAGTCACTCATCAGGAACATTTGTGAGTTATACAAATTTGGGAGATTTGGTTCAGACTCACTGACATGGAAATAGGAAAAAGGCAGGGCAATTCTTTGGGATTTTAGTTTTGACTCCACAGTTGGAGCCAATTGTGAGAGAAAAAGGATCACTGTGTGAACTGATGCATGCAGAGCCATACAACTGAACCTAAACTCAAACAGCTTCACAAATACATGTAAATATTTAGATACAGAAAAGCTTAAATGTACTTATCTAGATAGATAGATA
>BSAI01000073.1:21607604-21624935 GCA_036245035.1 Adrianichthys oophorus | reverse complement strand
GATAGATAGATAGATAGATAGATAGATAGATAGATAGATAGATAGATGTATATACATTTAACAAAAAATTACATGTATTATCTTAAATAAATTGTACATGGGAAAAATGTTTGTAAACATTCAGGACAAATCTACTTAACATAGCATATGAAACATGACATTTTGAATTTTTTTTTTGCATTTTCATCAGAAAATTAGATTATTTTCAATATTTTTTGGTTTAAAGTTAAGCTATCATTAAGTTTGAGGAAAATTCTCAGGTGATGTTATCGGTAGATTCTGTCCCTCAGAGCAACTGGACTGCACGAGGTTGAAGAGACTTCGCTGCTCATTTGGAGCAGCTTCTTCTTCATAAAAACTCAGAAAAAAAATAACCCATGAAGCATAGTGCTGTAATTTGGTGCAGTAGGGAGACCAACTTCAAATGTACTTTTGGGCAATCAAAATTGTGCAGATTGAATCTGAGGTATAATAAAGTGTAAAAAAAAAAGCTTTATTTTGTAATCAGTTACTATAGCAGCTGCTGCCAGCACCGTGGGCTTTTCTATGGGCTTTAAGGATTGACGTCACCTCAGTAGAAGCAGGTAAGTCTGTATCAGTTTGAACTTTGTATGGAGTCTGAATATGTGCATAATATAATTACCTCAGCAGGCAGGGGCAATAAATGCTTTGACCTCAGTGGTTAAATAATTTACAAGGATGGTGAAACTTTAATTGTGCAAATATTAGATTTTAATTTGTTTTTTTAGAGGGGTGTTGGGGTGTTTTCATCAGAAAACGTCATCAGCTGATGGGCCCCAGTGCTGTAACACACAGCGAAGGGAAATTCCTCCCAAAGCAACTCAGAGGGAAATAAGCTCAATGCTGTCACTTTTTGAGTGGGTGTGCAGAACATGTCAGACGAGGCACAGTGTGAGTCATGAAGGCAAAACTAAAATCAAAATAAAAAAGTGGAGTGACACTTCCTGAGAAGCATATCCTCCCTGATACCAGACCTTCCATCTGCCATCTGAAGCTCTCCACAGGACTGCCTGTGGCTTCGTCTGCTTGCTTAACTCCCTCAATGAGCTTTTTTTTCGTCCGTGACTAACTTTTTAAGGCACTTCCTGTGAGTGATGACATCACGTTGTGGTTCGCAGGAAGGGAGGGGTAAGGGAATGTGGGGGTGGAGAGACGATTTGGATGTGAAGTCTGTTTATCTCTTGGCACTTAGAAACACTTTGGATAACAGACTTAGAGAAGTTAAGCGTGAATGCATGTAAACTTACTGAACTTTAAAACTTATTTTATGTTCTGTGTTCTTGGCATGTACTTTTAATTCCTGAGTAATCCACCACTTGCTTGCTCTGATTCCCTGATTTGTCTCAAGCACAAATAAACGGAAGAATTTCAACTGCAAAGCCTACCGTCTCCCCTGGTGGTCATAGCCGGTCCAGAGGAATTCCAGTGTCGTGCCAGAAATTATAAAAGGGGATTAATGAGTGTCTGGTCCGTGCAGGGGCCAAATATGCATCGATAAGTCTTCTGGGTCTGAGGGGGCCTCTTAAAGGATTCCTAAACTTCTGGACAAGAACAGTTTGTTCTCTTGTGCACAAACACTCATCTTTTATTCCATCATCAATACAACTCTTTTTCAGCTCAGTTATATTAGGTAGAAAATTGAATCCGGTGCTAGTAATGGTGTAAGAGGGATAATATGAGCAAGTGCGCTCTTTTGTTTTTCTAAAAATAAGACTTACAGTTTTAACCCACACTGCCTTCCTAATGAATTTTATGTGCAGATTGTGCAAGGCAAACAGGTCAGAAGGAAAGCGTGCAGGCTGCTCAGATGCATGTGCTGCTCGGTGCAGCTGGCAGCAGAGCAGGGAATTTGTTCTCTGCTTGTCTTAATAAGCTGTACCCCAGAAAACTTTGGAAGAGTGGCAAATGAACAGCAGGCTAGAAGGCAATCACAAATGAAAAGAATTCAAAATATTTCTAGATTAAAAAAAACTTTGAGAATTACATAATTTGAGGGGCTCAAAAATGAGCAATATTGGAGCATTCCAGGTGTACAGCTTTGAACCAGTTGCCAGTTCAGATGAGGAAAACAAAGACGTACATGGATCTGTTTGTCTGAAAGTAGATGCATCAGAATAGAGCAGAGCAGGGAGCTTGTGGCCTGTTGGTTGTAGTTGGTGCATAACACCTACAAACTTTTTTAAACTACATCTTTTTGTTTGCTCCTGATTCACAACAACTTGAATTAAGAAATACTCAGAAACGCAGTATTGATCTTCATTTCCTTTATATGTCCTCCATCATGAGAAAAATGCTGCAAGAATTTATTTAAAAAAAAACATTTTCATTGGAGTGGGTCTGTACAAAAGCTTTTGTTTACGATTTCTTGATATTTGTCAAAAATGATACAACAGCCCAATCTGAATTGCTTCCCTACCCCTCTGGCCCCTTCCTATTGCTCCAATTGTAGGGGCATTTGAAGCTGTAGTGGTTTTAAAGAGAAGTTGTGGTGACTCGGGGCTGACTATCCCTCAGCCGGTAGGGTGATCGTGCTCATGGTGAGGAGCAGAAATGCATTTCTTAACATTAGTGTGCTCTGAAGCACATTCGTTTACATGTAAGTGATGAGTGTTTGTTTTGCTGTCATGCAAAATGACTGATGTTGTTAGGTATTTTCCGAGTGCTGGCAGCTTTGAACTAACATAGAGGACAGGCGACTATTGATGATGTCATCAAGTGATAGTAATGTCCGAATTTGAAGTCACTGGTTGTGTCCGAATTCTTTCACTACTCACCAATTAGTGCACCGACAATTCCGGCTGCCACCAACCTGTGGCCGCCCAGCTGTCACCCAATTTTGTAATGGCTTCATCCCTCCCTGTCACTGGACTGCCACTGCATGACCTCAGAATGTGCCCAGGTGGCCACTGACCAATTTTCCAGTCGTCTTAAAATTTTAACTTTTTCTTAAAACTGCACAGCGTGTAAAAACGTGACTGCTGCCTCACAATTCCAAATTTTGCTGCGTGGCCACCTGCTGAATTTGCAGAAAATCTTGCAGCGCAGTGGGCTTTTGGGATGTGCGAACATAGTCTTAGGGAGTAGGGAAATCATTCGAACATAGTCACTATTTTTTCCATATCTCTTTGCTTGGTATCCCACCAAGTGTATGGATAGAGAGAAGCTGTAAGGGTAGGGAAGCAATTCGGATTCAGCCTAATATTGATCCAAAAATTGGGGACAATTTTGGGGGAGGTACGCTTAAGGCTGAGTAAGGGGGCAACCCTTGCCCCCCTGTAGCTCCGCCCCTGCTGTTTTCTTGTGATGTACAGAAAATGAACAGGATGACATTCCCCTTTACCTTTGAGGCGTTTTCCCCATAGAATCTGAATTTCAGCGTCTTCACTTTTCATGGATGCGTTGTCTAAGATCTCCCAACGTGGCTCATTTGAACCCATTTCCCCCCCTGCGTGTGTGAACAGATGACTGTCCAGCCAGCTTGATTTATTTCACAGTTCCAGCTTGATGAAGCGGTGAGGAAGACTGTGGCTTTAAGAGAAAGCGGGGAAGGGGCGGAGTCAGCGCGTCTGCGGTGGTGGAGCCTATAAGAAGTTTCCCAACACAACAGTGGACTCATCTAGAAGTGTCAGAAAAGCCTGAGCGCAGATAACGCACGCATGCACACACACGCGCGCGCACACATGCAGGCGTCCCGTTCCTAAAGCAACAAGGCGCGAGAAGACTACCAGCTCTGATCAAAGCTTCACAGACTCTGGACATATATTCAGTGGACCAGGATTTTGGGGTTTTTTTCTGGAGGGGGGAGAGGGTCTGTCAACGGAGAGGAACTGCCAAGCTATTTCGGTGAGTTCAGAATGTGATCTGAAATGTCTGTTCAGACCTACAAAGCTCATGTTTTGTGTGTGTCCCACTTTACTTAATGCAACATAAGTCAACTTTTTTTTCTCCAAATGCAACATTATATCACTCATTCTATTATTTTATTGTTTATTACAGTGATAAATAAAGCAATTCTGAAAGAGATCATGTCACCATATTTTTGCAGTGTTATTGCCTTACCTTTTGGGCAGCAATATTGCTCTGAATGGTTTCAAACCCCCCCCCCCCCCCCCTCCACAAGAGAGGGGGGTAACAAATCACTGCATCATCATTAAACCTGGCCTTGCCAAATTAGCTGACTTGTGTCGTGAGTCACCTGCCTGCTACAGGCCTTTTAACCATTATTATCTCAATCCGGTAAAGTGAGGGGGTGTGCGCAGTGTTTGCTTGCCTCACAGGTAGAGCGAGTATGGTTGCTTGGAAACCTGCTGCAGGGTTGTCACGAGTGGGGTGTGAACTCTTTCCTTGAGGGACTATAGACGACACAGGCTGTATCTCAGCAACTTGGATGCCTCTTGCCTGGACACCTGGGAGAGCATTACTCTGCTCAGGTTTGACCTTAAAAGGGCCAACGTCCCGTGGTCATCTGATCAGCAGTAACTGCCTGAAAGAATGCGTCTGCAGGAGAGCTAATGCCCTGCATGGGTACATCATTTGTTTAATCCCACTGCCTGTAAATGCTCCCGTGGTTGAGTTCCAGAATGAGCTGTCTTTGCACCTGTTGCAAGAGGAAGCAAAAGCGCCTGGGGATTCATTATCGAGGATCATGTTGCTTCCCATCCCAGTGGAACCGACTCAGAGGCTCTGGATAGTGGGCTTGCATGCCTTGTTGGGCAGCTTGACTGCGACGGATGCCCCTAAAGCTTCCTGTTGTTTCAGAGCTTTGTTTTTCCCCAGCTGTCAGCTCAGCTCATACATATGGCTCACAGGAGACCGTGAGAGAAGGGAGCCTCGCTCATCTCAGTCATCACGTCTTCATTATCAACTGTGCTTCCTGCGTGTGCGTTCATCTCATTTGCAGTCTTAAGGAGAAACGAACATTAAGCTGCACCTGTTGGAATGAATCATGAAAAACGTATTGTGCTGCAGGCTGCTGACATTATTCCAGATAAACATTTGACGCCTTTCAGTCAGTCCGTTTTATTACCTTCCACTGAGACTGACACCTATGAGCTCAGTGTCAAACGTCAGATCAGCTTTTCTTACAGCATTCAGCTGACCTCAGACATATGAATGGGCTCTGCAGCCCTCGGAATATTCTTTGTTTACACAGCCCTGACACACTTGACATGACACAAACATTCAGGTCACTTGACATGAGGGACTCTTGCATCATCAGGTAAATCTGTGGTAACAGGAGGAGCCCCAGCTTTTCTGTTAGGGGAAGCAGGATTACAACACCCTGGTGTAGCACAGTCAAATTCTACGACACACTAACATTATTAAAAGGGTGCAGAAAATAAGTTTTCATGGTTATTTTACTTTAGGGCTCCAAATAGGCTTAAGTTAAAATACTGGGACTATGTATAGCTGTGCAATTATTTTGTTTTTAATAAACAAATATATGTGTATGAGGTGCAAAACTACATCAGGAAACACTAGTCTATTTTTATTCTTTTTTTCTATTAAGGAAATCTGAATTTCTTATGGTAAGGTGTTTTTCAAAAGTAATCAAGATTAACTAAAAAGATTTTTCATGAGGATTTTTCTTTTGCTGTTCAGTAAAGGATGGTGGCTTTTTTCTTTTTCATTTATTTTTATCTGGCAACCTCGTTTTCTCCTCCTTTTCTGCGCCATTTGCTTTCATTCAGTATCAGTCATGGTTGTGCTTTGGTTGTCTTATAGGTACACCAGAGGCAGGGGTAGCCAGCCGGGTGATCTGAGTGTTTCCTGGCTTTGATGCGACCCGACTGTGCCTGGAGCATGTCCACAGTGGGCCTGACTGCCCAGGAGACCTCTTTTCCCATACAAAACCCCTTCCTCCAGGGCAGCTTCTGTCACAGCATGGCTGGATCTAAACCCTCCTGGAGCTTACGCCATGAGCTCATGGACAAGTGAGTGTTCAGGTTGCAGAAGGTGGTGGTTGGTTAGAAAGCTCGCACTAGTCCTGTAAGAGATGATAAAGTTCTGTGCTTTGCGTCAGTGACAAATTACCTTCTAAATTATGCAATGCTATTTCATCGCTCTGCTAATCTGCTAATCTTTTTCCTTTATTAGCTTCTACTTTAGCATGGCCACATCACCTACAGATCATACATATCGATCTCCACACAAAGGACAACTTTCAAGTAATGAAAGTAAGTGTGTTTATGTTTGATGAGCATGAATTTTAGATCGCATGTGTTTCCTCTCCTGTCTTGCATAAATATCTCAATGGGAACAAATAGTAATTGAATTTGAAGGATGATAAGAAGATTGAGACTGTTGTAAAGCAACTTGTCAATTATGTATGCAGAACTGAATTGTTTTTTTTGTGTGTGTTTCTCTCCTAAAGGACATATTTCAAGTTCACAGAGGTTACCTTCAAAAAAATCGCAGCCCCCCCTCCTCTCCCTGTCCTTCAGTCCTGAACCATCCACCCCGAGCCCTACTGATGACCAGGTGGTTCCATCATTCCTGAAGCTGTCACTTAAGGACTGTAGCAGCCCGCCACGGACACCCGACAGATGTTCCAAACCTTTGCCACCAATTCCACTACAAACTAACATCTGCCCCGAACAAGCTATAGACAATGAGGTGGAATTTTTCACAAGTACGGACAAAAGCTGCCTTGTTCCAAGCGATGACCAGTGTTCCAAACCATCTCCTTTTCGATATGGACAGCTTCACAGAAGGAGCTTCAGGGACTGTGGGCAGATTAACTACGCTTACTACGATGGTCCTTTAGGAACAGATAGATCTGGCCATGCCCAGCAGCACCATCAGGGGAAGCACGTGCAAGCCGTGCATGGACAGCATGAACAGCAGCGGCAGGAGCCACTCGAGCCAGTGGCATGTCAAAGATCACAGGACAAAGCTCAGAGGAAGCTGCGGCGTTCTCACTCTGGCCCAGCTGGCTCTTTACACAAGCCCTCACTGCCGCGCCTCATATGCAACAAACGCCACACCTATGGTACTGATAAACCAGAAGTGCCACCCCCTCTTCCTCCACGTTCACTCAAGACTGGCGACAACCGCCGCTGGTCAGCAGAAGTCTCGTCTGGGGCTTACAGCGACGATGACAAACCACCTAAAGTGCCCCCGAGAGACCCCATGTCCAGAAGCAGCTCCCGCACTCCAAGTCCAAAGAGCCTTATTCCCACATACGTTAACGGGGTAATGCCCCCTACCCAGAGTTTTGCACCTGATCCCAAGTACGTAAGCTGTCGGAGTTATTTCAGACAGAACAGCTCTCCCTGCATTCTTCCTGTTATGGAGAACGGGAAGAAGGCCAGTGCCACGCACTATTATATTTTGCCTCAGAGGTCTGTGTTCACAGAATCACCTTGTGACTGCAACTCAAGGAGGAAGGAGGATTTAGTTTGAAGGGTTTTGGCAGAAACCGTAGAGGACTGTGTGGAATATGAGCAAAAACCACTTGACACAACAGTGCATCTGTACATCAAACTGCTGCTTTTAGATGATAAATGTCTGTCACCTACACATCCTGAACTGACAGGATAAGCACACTGTATACAGTTACTGGTAATGTTGAAAGAAAGAAAGCTATCGCCTAAAATACAGCAAAATCTGTATCTGACTAAAGACTAGGAGAAATCTAAAATATTGTAGAACCTATTTTTGATATGATTTTATGTCATTGTCGTGCTGTTGTTTTTGATGATGTGGTGCAAGCAGGCCTTGGATCTGATGTGCTCAGTGTTTTGTGTCTGGAAGGGTGAGGATGTGATGGCACTGGGTCTTTTTCATCATGCTGCTTTTGTCTTTCACAGGTCAGTGCCGTAAATGCGCATCACTTAGTATATGAAGTTTAAATCCAAGCCTGGTGAATTTTGGATAAAAAAAAAAAGAAAAATGAAGGATATTAGTACTCAAATCATATCTGTGTGTGCTATTGTTTATTAAACATAAAGTAATTGCTCTCCCTCAATGAAGTTTCAATACTACTCAAGCCAGCCATGTCACTGTGAATTTGTACTTCTCATGGCATGTTGTTGCTGGCAGCTATGCCTTTTTCCACTAAAATTTCTAGTGCAGCTTGTGTGGTATTTTTCTGTTAAAATGTGTATGTACAGTCCTAGGGTTGTGCATAATGTGTGCATGTGAACAACCTGACAAAGTGTTCAAACGCTACGACATGGAGTTCCTTATGTCAGTGGAGAGTTGTCAACCATCCTTGTTACTGCGTGCTGCTTGTTTGCAGCTCACATTTTAGTTTTTTATAAGTGTCCAGGTTTTTAATTTTTTTTTTTTTGTTGCACAAAAATTGGTCTGTTTTAATGAAAGTGAGTATAAGCTGTTCTTTTTTTAATTTTCTGGAGCTTAGATTTGAATCGCTTGAAACCCATTAGCCTCGAGGCCTACCTCATTTCGAAGTTAATCCTGTATTTCACATTGTCCCCCAAAACAATCAATCGGACCAGAATATCCAAAACAAAAAAATAAAGGAGGGGTATTTAGCCTCACAATATACCTGGCACTAGTTCCATTTAAATCTTTCCACTCTGTACTCAAAAGAATATCTACAAAGGAAGCTCTTGAATCAGAGAATTTAGCCCAACCTGTTAATACAAATGCATTACAAAGATAGTGCAGGCCTGTTCACCTGCCTGACACAAACTTTCCTGTTCTGCACATGCATTCCTGTTTTACGTGATTGCAGTGGGTGTGGTTCCAGATACTTTGGCTGCTGGCAGCCAAGAAAATGCATGTATTTTATTGTTGTAGATTATTTACAAAGTATCAGGATATTAAACAAAATGTAGCACACATGTTAAATAACCCTCGGTATCAAAAATGGTGTTTAGTTTTGGAAACAAAACAGCAAAGGTCAATCGGTCATTGAAGTAAACTTTTTTTTTCCTTTCTTTCTAGCTCACGTGCCTTGACAACCACTATGTTGCTTTTGACCTGTGTTTGAAATGTTTACATCTTATACTATTTAATCTTAAGGTATTCACATGTCTTATCAGAAATAGTAAAACTGAATGAAGACGAGTTTATAAAAAAAATAACATCTCTGCTGTTGTGAAAACATGCCCTGAGAGAGTTCAGTATGCTGTGTACAGTATTTAACAATCCAATTTGTTGTTATGAATAGCTGATAAGCATATAGTCTTTTAAATGATAAGGCCAAAATAAAAATGAATTATTTATGAGTTTGTTTCGTTCTCTTTTTGTCAAGAGTGATATCTCCACTCAGCTGCTTGGCCTGTTTTATCACCCACACACCCTCATCCTGTGGCTTTTTGTGACTGGCCTCTATCCAGAGAAAGGACAGTAACAGGTGTACTGTCTTCCTCTTCCTGGTTACAACACTTTTTTTTTTTGCGTGAATGCTTCAATGCTCCCTGGCAGCTAGTTTTGCACATGCTGGCAACGTTGCAAGTCCCTTGAGCCCACAACCCCATGAAGCGCCAGGCCTCTAATCATGTCTGAATTTCATTTAGTATGCCACTGATTCCAGTTTCCAGCAGCTGATTGACTTTTTTCCCCCATTGTGATCTGAAAGTAACAAAAGGTGTCATTTGAACATTCAAAACCTCCTGCAAACCCTTTCACCTGGTTCTCACAAGTTGCTAGGCAACAGCATAGGGGATGGTAACTAAAGAAAGACATGCTGTTTTATTTTCAAGCTCTGTTGCTGTGCTTTTATGCAATTCAAAACTTATATATTGGGACTATTACTACTGTAATACATTGTAAATTAAAACATAATAAAAACAGCACAGCTTTTTTACATTTAATTTTTATCATTTCAAATTACAAAATAAGGTCAAAATGGCAAAGCATACAAACATATGTTTTTTATTGCTTTGCTTCCTTTCAAATCCCAAACTGAGGTTAATCTCATATTTGCACACTGTTGTTTTTCTGACCTGTTTTTGTGTAAAAACCGGAGATAGGAAGTGAAACCTGTGATTATGACTCGTTTAGACATCTTAATAAGGGCATAAGGTGGTATTTACCAAGTTACTCTACTTGAGCAATGAACTGAACAAACATGGTCACGTTGGCTTAGTCTTGTAGCTTTACAGTATTTTTAACATGTTGAAATTGTTGACAAACAGAGGAAAAATGACTCTGACATGCAGAATCTTCAAATTAACTTTGTGAAAATTTTGTTTGGATGTAGTATATCTTATCATTTTATGTGGAAGACAGTTGTTAATGTTTAACTCTCGGTAAAGCGTGACTGGTTAAAATGTACTCAGGCCAGAGTGCTTATGTCTTAAAAACAGTAAATCAAGTAACAGTTAAGACCTTTTTAAGTGTTCATGTCTTTCTGAAGGAAAAATACCCATTTCATGGTCTAAAAAAAAAACATTCTGTGCAAAAGCTGTTCTGATTTGTTGCACATGTAATTTCTTGACTGATAAGGTCAAGCAACATCACATTTTCACTTAAATGAAGAAGCAGCAAACCTGATTTTGACTTTAGACAAATCTGTGAATTTTATTTTCAAATGTCTATTTTGCTTTAAATTTGTCACTATCATTCACTTGTATTACTCCTCAATTATCCCTCTGCCTTTTTTTATTGCTTTGGCAATCTGTTCAAATCAATGCATTTATGCCATCTAGTGTCAGAGTTTGTAATGACCCAGAGTTTTCCACAGGAAATAAACAAACTCTTACACCTTAACCTTTTGACACCTGATGCATCTCTTGGGTATTGAAGTTTCCATTTAGTAATTTTCCTGTTCTAACTACTGGGCACTGTTTGTCCAAATGGGTGGAAAAGATAAACAGTAATACATCCCTAAACAGCTGTAGTATAAGTGTCATGGTACAAATTCTTAGCAACATCTGGAGTACTACTGTCTGGAATGGGGGCTTTGACATGTAAAAGGCTGCTTTGTTGTCAGTTCGTTGATACAGGGAGGTTGGTTGGACATGTGTGGTAACTGGAATGCTTGTAAACAGAGTTTTAACATTTGTCGTGGGCAAGTGTTTTGAAGCATTTCTGGTAGTTGGTGGCTACAAAATTATGGTAGAAATGGCATTTGTATTACAGCTGTTAGCTGTAGATGTCTGCTTATGATCAGAGAGCAGGAAGTTGTTTTGGAGCAGCCCGTTCTGATCAGTAGGGTTGACTTTTCCATGGTTACCTAAAGGCGTGAGTCACGTTTGGATGCTGCAGATTTTTTGGGTTGCTCTTTCTTCCTCTCCCTAATCCTAATCTGTGGCGGTCAAAGTCTTTGACCCTGCATCAACTCTAATTCCTTCCTGCTGTTCTCCTTTTTGTGCTCATTGAATGGTATTGCTTTTTTTCCTCTTCCTAACACATTAATATACACATAATTCTTAATTGTTGTTATTTTGGCATAAAGTAATTTGTAAAAAGTAACTATATACATTATGTCTGTACTTTGTTAAGAAAAAGAGGGTAATATTTCAGTTGATGTTAAAATATGTAGAATGTAGTCTTTTTTATAAAGAAAAAAATATTTTAAAATTGTTTGAAGTGCTGCTATTGTGCATCATGTTGGCCATCAAACCAATCATTGAATGCCAATCTTAACTTTAAACACTAATTATAATTATCTAAATGGTGAATTACGTTTTTTTTGTTTATTTTTATGAAGCAACTTGTGTCCAGGCACGTTTCTAGTTTACAAAGGTCGTGTTGCTTACAGGACCAAACAAATACCATATATTTTGATTTGAAAATAAACCTGTGGTTAGGAAGACTGAATGACAGGGATCAAAACAAACAAACATTTGAGTTCATAATTTATGCAGACCCATGAATGAAGTATGTTAAATCAGTGAGTTTCTTTTAAACAAAACTGGTTTTATTGACCATATGACTGATGTCAACTTGGAGAATAACTGGAAGCATTTTTACTTTAAACGCCTCAAACATTTTATGTTTCTTTTAGCAACTTTGTGGCTAAAAGGCTGTAATAAGAAAAGACTGCCGTCATATCAGCATAAAGAAACTGTTGAAGTTGTTTTCTCCTCAAGCAACAGCAGCATCTCCTCATAGTCCCCAGCTTAACCTCTCAGACTTCTGCAGGCTTCTCAGTGTGCTCCTCAGGATCTGCTCCTGCAGCTGTAACTTCCCTCAGCTCTGCCTGGGCTCTTCGGCGCTCTGCCTCTGTGATCGTCATGGGGTGCAGCGGCAAGAATCCTGCCAATCCTGGACACAGGACAGAAAAACAAGTGGTAGTCTTGTCATCCTATTTAGAAAATGTGAAATTTCTGTAGCCATTACGGCTCATGGATTACAAATATAAGCGCAAAAATAAAAAAACAATTTTAAATGGAAAACTTTAAACTAAAAACCCAATTTTCAGTAAAACAAAATTTTCTTTATCTTTGCAGTTATAAAAATACTGCTTTTTTAAATAAAAAAATAGCAAGTACAACAATAATACTTTCAGAGATTGGATTTTACTTTTATTTGCTCTATGAGATAATCTTAAAAAAACATTAAACAAACTTAAGTTCTTGTGGAAAAGATGGGGTAAGAAGAGAGAAAGTACATAACAAATGTAGAAACAGCTATTTATAGTTTATTATTTAGCAAGTAAAGAAAAATGCAGTACAGAGAAGTATTTCACGCAAGTACTTTTAATATATATATATATATATATATATATGAAACTATTTGACAATTGCCATATTTAATAGATTCAATGTGTCATGTGTGTAAAGTTTTCATAAATTCAAATATTATGATATAAAATGTTTAACTTATTTTCCAATCAACTAATTAGTTTATACCTTAAATACATTTGATATATCTAAATGTTTTGTTGTCCTTTTCTTTTGTTTTAATTGTCAAATTTCTTGGAAAAAAAAAAAAAAACAAGTACTCTGCACAAAGACAAATGGACCTAAATCATAAAACCCACATTGGTGAGAAATTCTGTGACAACAGTGAATGTGCGATTTTTGTGAACACACCTAGAAGTTTGGCCACTGGTTTTGTTGGATGTGCTCCACAACCAATCCAGTACTTGAGTCGGTCGAAGTTGAAGCTGACAAGTTTCTCGTTGTAGATGTTGGGTAGGGGGTCAAATGTACCCAGCTGCTCTATATATTTACTATCTCTAGCTCGTTTGTTGAAAGCTGCTACAATGCGATAAAAAGGTCTGTTTGCTTGTTTATGTCCTGCCAGAGCCAATCGAATGACAACGTAACCACCATGGTATTTCTTGAGGAGGAGCGATGCTGCAGAAATAAATGAACACAATTAGAAAAAACAAAAACTATTGTTTCTCATCTATTATGCATTTGACAAATTATTCTATTTTTTTAATGCAACCACTAAAAAGCTGAACACAAGAACATAAGGCATTCATTTTCACAGCAGAGTGAATACGACATATTTATTCACACAAACAATTTTTGTTTGATGGCAGCTTTGGGGAGACCTGATAGTGAGCCACTGCTTTCTGAATTTAGAGTGTTTAGCAAGAGGAAAAACTAAAACATGCAGGGCAGAGATTTACCAGGAGGGGCCTGAACAACTGAATTTAATTTATGGTGAGTGAATATTTAAAATTAATATTCATGTATAAATAAACGTCACCTTGGTTACTATAACTCTTAACCTCAAGAGCAAATTTGCTTTCAAGAGTTTTAAAATTGCAAACTAGCTTTTCTAAATCCTCGTTACCTTCAAGGCAAAATTGAGATACACAGTACTCACATAAATGCACCATGATGTCCGCAGAAAGTTTCCTGCGAAATACAAAGAATTGTTGATTAAACCAGTGCTGGTGGGGGGAACAGTAACCCAAACAGCAAATCCAACGCTTCTGTTTTTGTCTTACAGACATTAGCATCAAAAGCTAACAGCTAACCTTCACAGAAGAATAAGACGCGCGTTAAAATACGTCGAATTAAAAGATTTACCTCAAAGAAGGTGAAACAATTTAGGAGAAAAAAAAGCTCAGATTCGCCCGAAGTCTGTTGGCACCTAACAACTAAAAAAAAAACGTGTTGTTGTTCTTTTTTAGCTAAAGAAATAATGTGACATTTTCAGGACGCTGCCATGTTTAAACAGGAAGTGACGTACTATGGTGTTAATGTTCCACTTGGACGCTAGATGGCGGAGTTGCACAACTCTCGTCTATATGAAGACTGCACGAATGTTCCGAACTGAAACTGTAAAGTGTTTCCACACACTTAAGAATGTATTTATTCTAACACATATATTTATATATGTTAGACAAACATATGATTTAAAAATATATAGAGCAATAACAGCGGATGTGTTATCACTCACACATGTAATCAATTGAGTTTTTAAAACCAAGTAGGAAAAATGAAAACTTTAAGTGATATCAGCAATGAAAAATAATAATAATGAAATTTAAACACCCCTTGATTCTTGGATTATTGTTCTCATTCTATGTTTACATAGGGTTGCTTCAATCATTTAATTGAACAATGTATGTACGTGAAAAGGTTTTACATTATGATCTGACAAAATGCTGTTTTTATTATTTTATTTTACTTTAATTAATTATCTCTAACTGTCTGAAAAAAATTAAAAATAAAAGTACGAAGTAAAATAAAGGTAGTGAACTGTTATAAATAAAATTGCTTTTTGAACATTTAAATACAAATTTTGAGTTTTGTAAAATCAAGTCAGGATCACATACATAGGCATCACATAATAAATGCTAAATACTAGCATATACTACAATACTTTAAATTTATTTTGTTTTTTGTATCCTATGCATGGTGGGCTCCATTCTTGTCAATCAAATGGGCCATTTGCACTGATTCTTTATCGTTCTGTCAAAATTGGGAAGAAAAAGTATATAATTACAGAAATATCCTGAAAAGCAGGGTAAATACACCAGAGAATATGAATGCTAGAGTTTATCCAATCAAATTATCCTACGAAACACAAGAATTGTAAGCATATATGCCAACAGATTGCTGTAAAATGTAATATTATATTTAGACATAATGAAAGATAAAAAAAGTTGGCACAGCCACTGTGGCAAATGTATTTTCATAAGATTCTATTCAAGCGTAGCACTTACACTGAGTCATATGTTTTAGAAAACAAGTGTTTCTAGAAACACCCTGATTAATTAAACACGGCATGTACTAAAAAGGTTTTACTTAATTTATTAATTTTAATTATTTTATTGTTTCACTAACATTCAGGTTTTTTTCAGATAGTTTATGAACACAAAAATACACTCAAAACATCCAAGACCCTCTCTTTCAAATCAATTAAAAAAGTTAATTTTTGAAGCAGTGTGGACTACTTCTTTATTGAAGTAGAAGTGTCTCACGCATATACTATGTATGATACACTGTTACCGTAGTCTTTGCTTGTCTTTGCTTCGTTTCACACCGGATCTACATTTTTAAACCTAACAACATGTTTTTCATGACTTTGAGGTCATTAGTAAGACAGATCGCTCCACAAAGACTGGACCTGTTTTATACGAGTGTTTTATCAACAATGTATCCAATTATTCTTGGCACTGATATATTTTACTGATCTGAAGCAGAGATACTCACAAGTCAATTTTTGGACAAGAACTATGTCTTTGCATTTCATTTCCAGTCTCAGGTCTTTGATGATAAATTCAAAGTCAAGTCTCAAGTCTTTAGCTGTAACTTGGATGTGGAAGTGGTTTATTTCAAGCAATCAAAGCAAAAATCTTATGAATATATGTCTATACTGAGAAATATCAAACTTAGAATAATTAGTCAAAAAATGACTGGAAAATATGCATACATTCTCAGACAGTTGTAAATAATTCACTTATTAGTCTTAATCATAAATAGACATACTAACTCTTTTGCATGCAGTACATGACACAATGAAACCATTACATTTTAGGTTTGTCAAAGTAGTTCAATAAATGGCCTGAGACGAAGCAAAATTACATTATCCCAAATCTGCTTAGCTTTTCTTAACTTTTAAATTTTTACCGAAACTATCATTTTCTAGTTCTTAACTTCTGATTGGTTATTTAAACTTTACCAACACAGATTCAGGTAATTAAAAATCTATAAGTATCAATAAATCACATGACAAATGCGAAGTACATATTAATTATGTAAGTAGACATATCATTGCTTCAGAAATCATTATATCCAGATCAATCATCAGTTGGGATCAGTATATTAAGATCAAGTCTAATATCCTTAGTTTTTACGCAAGTCTTAAAACATTGTAAGAATGAAGATTTCTTTGACACAAATTGTCATTAAACTACTTATAAACAGCTTTTGAGGACACGCAAACAGGTGATGGGGGTTTCAATATATTTGGTGCAGGAGCGTTGCAAACAGAGTCTCTACTTTTAGACTTCACATTGATGTCCCAGAGTTGAGAAAAAAACAGGTCAGAAAGAACATTGTCTACAAGTTTCAAGTCAAGTCTGAAGTCTTCGAGGTCAAGTGTCAAGTTAAACTCTGCTATGTGAGATTTCATTGTGAGTCAAGTCTCAAGTGCAAGTGCCAATTTGATGTGATTTTTAACATCAAGACCTCACATTTTCATTTTGGTCTTCTCTGTCTAAATTATTTTCACCATAAATGTAATGCTTTAATGTGATTTAACTTTGTAAACAGCGTTTTTTTTGTTGTGAGAAGAAGCTTTTTTTTAAAAAAAACAATTAACATGTTAGTGTCCAGGAATTATTCTTGGGCTTCTTCTTGCTTTTTGAATGGACTGAATTCCTTGAATGAAATGTAGTGTTTAACCATTTCTGTGCATAGCAAACAAACATGAGAAATGACAAAAAATGTTTAAAGCTAATATTTACCATTTGACACAAATGTCAAATCAAAACCCCCGTTTTCAGGTCTGGTGAGCTTGCTGGCCGAACAAGCAGAAAAACACCACAGTCATTGAAGCAGCTTGTGATATTTTTGGCTGTATACATGAAATAAATAAAATAAAACCATCATCTCTAGACAGTTTGTCAGCAGAAGGAAAGATGCAGTGCTGTGGAGTGTCCTGATAGATGACTGCATTGACTGTGGACTTCAAAAAACACATTGGACCAACACCAGCAGATAAGGATGAGGCACCTCAAACACCACCAACTGTGTAAACTTCATTCTGGATTTTGAGCAACTTGGATTCTGTCCTCCTCTGCTATCTCTCCAGACTCTCTGGTCTTGATATTTCAAAAGAAAACCAAACTTATTTTCTCTTCTTTATCAAGGTAAACCAGTTCTGGCAGTGTTACTCATTCAGGATTGCAGCTCCACTGCAGGAGAACAGCCCAGTGCTACGGGAGAGACTGAAGGATTTGGTGAACCCGGACACGGCAAT
>BSAI01000073.1:21522851-21607594 GCA_036245035.1 Adrianichthys oophorus | reverse complement strand
TTTTGATGTTAGATTGTAAACACAGCAGGGTAGGAGAATTTAGAGTACAAAACATTCAAGGGAGGAGTAGGACAGAATTACGAGGGCAGCACAAACACACAGCGGGTAGCACAGTTTAACGGGTTGGTATGTATACGTAAATGTTGTTGTGTGCAGGTGGAGAGTGAAAGAAACATGTGAGGTTGTCATTAATGAGTTGTTTGGAGACAATCCAGCAGATTTGTGTCCACAGATGAAAACAATTTACGACTCCCAGAAGTTACGTAGAAAGCTAGGCTAAAAGTCCAGAACTAAGTTGACAGGTGTAGCAAGTTAGCTGCATTAAACAGACGTTGAGCAGTAAATTTGACATGAGTCAAAAGAGAGGCGTCAAACGCAAATCTGACGCCGCGTCCAGTGTAAATGCAGCATAAGTTGTTTTTTGGTTAATATGCTTTGGTACAGCACTCTGTGAACAACCAGCTTGTTTAGTAATGACCTTTTATGGCTTTTCCTCCTTTTGAAGTGTGTTGATGAAGATTCTCATTCATCTAGGTGATGTCTTGAAGTTGAGGCATGACAACTGGATTGATGGTCTTCTTTCTCTTAGAAAACTTTGATTATTTTTGTTTTGCTTCTTTTCTGATTCTGAAGGAAGTTTTATTTTGGAAAACTGCTGGTTTCTGTCCAAATTCCTACACTACTCACTGCTTAGTGAACTATGTAGGGCGTTCGCCATTTTGTAGAGCTGTCTGAATCTACAATTCCAAAATCCAGTGCCCAAGAAATTTCCCCAAATTTTGTGCGAAAAACCAGTGTGCATCAATACTCACTAGATTGGCGAACGAAGACCACAATGCGTTGCGTTTAAATGATTTTTCATGTGAAAAAAATATATTTTAATGTATTTTTTTTAAAACCCTCCAAGTTTTCATCATCAGAACTCAGTGAATTCACAAATAATCTTTGTAAAATGTTCATATTCATAGGGCTTTTACTTTGGGAAATCAGTGATGTCATATTTGTCATTTAAAAGAAAGCAAAAAAGTAGTGAGCATGGTGTCCACGTTGTTTTTAAAATTCAGGGCACTGAATATTAGTAGCGAGGGAGTTGGTACACAGCCTCAGTCTTGACGAACTTGTCACATGTTAAGTCATTTACCTCGTTCACGTGTCTTAAAGACATCCACTACTTTCTGAAAGCGCTTCTCTGACCACCAATCTGCAGTCAGAGAATCTGATCCGCTGATCGCTTCTTTGGAAAGTTTCTTTAGGCAGAAAGGCGCTTTGAGGAAATGTGGGAAGAATCTTCGACTCCAAAGGAAAGAAATCTGATATTTACAGACAAAACCACTAGCCACATGTGATCAGAAAATTACAAGCACATAGTCAGTTTCTTTTTGGAAACAGGAAGATTAAAAAAATTAAACACCAACTTCAACCCCTTTTGGACTGATTCATGAAAATATTGTCTGACATTAAACTGAATCGTGGCCTGACATTGGTTGGAGACTACTGGAGTAGATGGCTGTCTTCTGGACATCTGTCAAGACAGCAGTCTTCCTCATGATGGTGTAGCTTATCTAGACTGACAGACCTTTTAAAGTCCCACTCCGATCTTTGATATTCTGTCAAAGCATTCCCAGTGGTCTTTTAATTGTCATGCCGTTTCTAGTCAATATAAAAACATAAATAACTTGTGTTGTTTTCTAGGACATAGTTTCTGCCCAGCAGAAGAAGTTCATTAGAAATTTCCCTCTGAGTTGTGGGCAGGACTGTTGGCATAAGGAAACCTCACCCCCTTTTCCCGTCACCCATCTATTCAAACTAAGAATAGCTGTGCAACAAAAATGGCGAGCAATATTGAAGCTATCCAGCCGTACAGTTTTGAGCCAGATTCAAGCTCATCCAAAGAAAGCAAAGATGTACGTGAATCTATTTGTTTGCAAGTGGATGTATCGGACCAGTGCTGAGCAGGAAGCTTGTGGCCTGATGATTGTTGGTTCCATGTCACTATTACAAGCTTTTTTAAACATTAAACATTTTTTCATCTGCTCCTGATTCACAATAATTTGAATAAAGAAATACTCCAAAATGCATTCTTGAGCCTAATTTTCTTCATATATGTTCTCCATCATGAGAAAAATGCCACAAGAACATGTTAAAAACACAATTTTCATCTGAGTGGGTTTTTAAAGCTTCAGGAAACCTTTGCAGCTGTTTTGAGTTAACTCGTTGATTAGGGTTTTCAACACGGATACTTTTTTCACAATGTTCTAGTTTTTTTAACCACTGAATTTGGGGATTTTATTACCTGTAGTAGGCCATAATCATCAAAATTGTATTTTTAAGTTCCTAAGGATTGAAATATTTCTATCTACATTTAATGGCTATAAAAATAGTAGTTTCGCTTTTGAAAGGACTGACCAAAAAAAAGAACTTTTTCAAGATAATGTACTTTTTTGAGATGTAATTTTTTTTAAATAAAGCACTTGTTTTGACCAAATGAAGTGTATAATTTGTCGTGTGTAATTGATTGTCTGATGCTAAATCTATCTTGTACAAACTGGTCAAAACCCCCAAATTTGGAAAATTTATTTGGTAAGAAAAAACTTGTAACTCACAGACTTTGTTTTTTGCAGTTTTGGTTGTGGTTTTGCAAATGTAACTACACATAGAAATGTATCACTTGATTAAATATTTCCACAGAAATGCATTTTTTAAATGACTGCGTGGAGGTTTTGAGATTTTAGCAGTAGTACAGTGTGTTCTGAGTTTCCACCAAAGGGACAGTTGATAGTGAAATAGTGATTTCTTGAGAGTGAATTCAGAGGCAACTGTTGTTGCCCAAGTGTGTTGATATTTCTGTCCTCTGGGAGCCCAACAGCCCCACCTCTTATTCCAAGCGTTGAAACATGGAGATTTCACACTCCTGTTGTGTAAAGCTTGTTTTTCTGTGTGACAAACACGTGGTTTTCTCTGAGAAGAGGTCACTGAAGACACTAAAGAGACGAGACCATGTTTGCAATTCAGAAAATAAAACCGATTGATTTTTCATGTAACCTTTTTTACTTTATATTGGAAATATTGCCAAATTTTAATAATAACACCCATAAGGTACACAATAAAAGGAGTTAAAGATGTGTGGAGGTAAATGAAGAAAAGATCAGAAAATAATGGCTGGGAAACGGATAACTTCTGAAACACTATCAATGGTAACATTCAGTTAGAATTGATGGCAGGAACAAAATGGAAATCATTGGTTTGGTGCTTTTGTAACACTTCCTGATGGAGAAATATAGTTTGTGCTGCTAAGTTTGCAAAAAAAAAAAAAAAAAAAGAATAGTAATTGATTTGATTGTTTACATTGTTTGATTGTAACAATGAATACTTGCCAATCAACTGTAAATATGTTCTGACTTCTTTTTGTATTTTTTTTATTCACTTTTGTTTTGTTCTTTCCTGTGCATTCCCTAATGGTTACTGTTGTACACAAGCGCACATAGCCCTAAATGGGAACACGAGGATTTCACTATTCTACTTTGTACAACTGTGTATGTAAGAAATTACAGATTTCATATTGTCTAAAACACTGATTGCTTGTTTATTAGTTGCCAGTTAAACAAAAAACAGATGAATGAGAGATGAAATCATTTATAATTTATTGAAAAATAATAATTTGCTTAATATTCCTTCTTTTACCATTTAGTTGCCTTTCTCTGCGGTACTCTGTTATTTAGCACATGTATAAGTTATGTGGGATCAAATTCATTCTAGTGTGTGAAGTACATGTGATAAGAAATGCTTTTTGTCAGCAACTTTAAATGATTAACGTTGTTTGACCTTTAAAGACCAGAGTTCTTGTGCCTTTTTTTAATTTCTCTTTGGCATGGCATGGCATATAAGCAGAATTAAAGACCCATTCCACTGAAAAATAGTGTTTTGCTGTTTTTAACATGTTCTTGTAGTATTTTAGGACATATATAAAGAAGTTTGAGCTTGAAATTGCATTTCTGAATATTTCTTTATTCAACTCATTGTGAATGCGGAGCAGATGAAAAAAATCCCGTTGGAATGCCTGGTCAGACCGTTTAACAGAAGATGTCAATCTTATTGTGGGTTTGACTCATTTCTCCCTCCTAACCTTAACCCACGTCAAATGTCACTGGAATTTGCAACATACCGTTAAATCCAGGAATCAACTTAATTTAGCCTCATCTTTAACAGAAAAAACACTAAAAGAATATTTTTATATAGTTAGAAATATCTTCAGGTATGAGGAGATTAAAGCATTCTAGTGAGACTAAGTGGCCTTTTCAGATTTTCTTATGGACTTTGAAGATAGTCTTTATGGGCTGATCATTAGGTGATTCTGGCTGTCATTCATGCAGGTCATGGTAATTCAGAGGTTTTTATACTATATTCTTCCTTTTCTATCAAACATTTGAAACAAAAGTAAACATATAATACACAAAATTCAATTTTGAAGTACAGTAAAAGGATTTTCAATGAAGTTTCAATAAAACACTCCTAGGCTTACTTTATCTTCTTTTTTTGTTACTTCACCTGGCATGAAAAACCTACACCCAATTGGTATTTATAAAATCTCTATAAATCACAAGGCAACGCGCCATCAATTATAGATCTCCTAGTTGGTGAATAAAGTAAATATACATTTTTACATTTTAATCCAAGTGAATTAATCTTGTTATTACAAATTAACAGATTTTTAATAGCACATTTAGCATGTAGAGAGTTGTTTTTTTATTACTTTTTTTCTCTTCTGTTTTACTGGTAAATGCCAAAACACCAATAATTATTTTTATGAAGAGTTACCACTTAATTTTGGGACATATTACAGTCACTTAATGAGCAAAATCACTCATCTTGTAGTCTAGCTAACTTAACCAAGTAGTTAATCATCAACACAGAGCTACTTATATGTGAATTTGCAAATTATTTTAACATTTCACACAGCAAACATGAAAAATTGTGGAATAAGTGCTTCAGTTTCAGGAATGAGAAGTACTAAATGGTTTTTCAAACAAATCTAATTGGCTCTCACATGTCTTTAATTGGAAAGAATAACAAGATTACAAGCATATTAGTTTAAAAAGATTAGAAAATGTTGTCCTTCTGGTTTGTCGCTGGAATATTTCTACTAACCAGAAGAGAAATTCAGCACAGAAAACTTTCTTCTCAACAGTCAGGGCTGGAATTTAGAGAGGCAAGCGCTATTACTGAGCTGACCATGTTTTTTTCCAGTGGAAAAATCTGAAAATGAATAGAGGCTTTACACAGATAGGCAGCAAACAAAATGCATCTTACATGGTAAATCGGGATGCATGATTATGTGAACGGTGACATTGATTCTAGTTGTGGCTCACACTCTCTCATGAGGACCTCGTGCTCTTTGGGATACCAAGACAAGTTGTTCCTCCTCTAATCATCTGTGACAGTTCAGTTAGAGACGCTCATATGACCAGACATTTTACTTGGAAAAAAAAAGGGCAAGGGGGAGCTCGCTTCAAATGACGAAGGCTGCTCCAAAACGTTCTAGTCGAACATGTGTGGATTTAATGTAATTATGTGGAAGATACTCTGAGCTTTCTCAGAAACTGTGCAACACCTTTGAGCGATGACTTGGAGCGCCACTCTGAATACTTTTAGTTGTTTATCTGCAGTCATTTTTCATCTTCCATTTTATTTTCATAGATTATTTAAGGATTGTGTTTATCAAAATCTGGTAAAGCTGTGGTGCCCACCTTATTAGTTTTGTTGCAACACACAAATATTGAGCCAAAGCAAGTGTTCTCTATTTCATGTTTACTCTTTGATGAGTCTTTCTCAAGTGTCCTTTGTTAGGTTCGCAAATGCACCAATGTTTTATCTAAAATGACAAACATGACATTTAGAACAATAGATAACATCTCTGCATTTTTCTGAAAAATTAGTATCAGGAAACTAGACAACGTTGTCATAATAGACTCAAATTTTAAGTTCAGTGAAGATTCAAGTGTAGCCTTCAACCCCCATAACCTATGTGCAATGCTATAATAACAGTGCAAGATCAACACTCACCTGGTTATCTAACAGAGGTGTAACAATTCATTTGAACAAAGATTTGATTCATATCATAATTTGTGGTTGCTGATGCGATTCATAGTTGTTATTGGTTCATTTTGAACAATTTGATTTTATCTGATTCACTGACCCGAAATGGATCCAGAACAGCTTAAGCCAAACCTGTGTGACTCAGAGATAAATACCTGGTACTGAACAGAGCAGGTGAAGTTTTCCAGATTCTTCGTATTTCTTGCAAGACAAGAATGGAGCCGAGCAGGGACCTTGTGGCCTCCTGATTATAGTGTCCACGTAACAACTATAGGCATTTTTAAACTGCATTTTTTTTCATCTGCTCCTGATTCACGATGATTTGAATAAAAAAATACTTAGAAATGCAGTTTTAATCTCAATGTTCTTATAAATGTCCTCCATTATGAGGAAAATGCCACAAGAACATGTTAAAAACACAGTTTCCCCTGGAGTGCGTCTTTAAGAGTTTTAGTTTTAGGTCTTCACTCTAAACACAGAAATGCCATTTCAACATCTGTGTAATGCAACATTAGCAAGTCATGCTCATTTTCATGTTTATGCAAAATCTGTCTGCTCCAAAGCTGATTTCACGCGGAAGAAAATCATCCATAAAAAAGAGTTATTATTAATGTTATACAGGAATTATTAAAACAAAAGTGAAATCTTGAACTAAAACTTGTGTACTGGATTTTCTTAAATGCATATCAGCAGCTGAATTTCACCATATACTTATAAAACGTCATAGGTAAATCTGCAACATAAAAATACATAACATTTTTAATTAAATATGTTTTAGTTTTTAAAATATGTACATGCACACATCAAATATCATGTTCAAGTCTGGAGCCACTGGAGGATGAGAGGACACATCAGATGAGACTTACTTTTGCAAATATTGATCTTTTTGTTTTGGCATCCCTTGTTTAATTCTGTTTTTAAAATTTTTTTTTATATGAGTTGAAATCATATGACTTCTCATCAAAACCCTACTTGCTAGTGTGGAGAGGAGTCATGCACTTTAAAATGCAACACTGAAAATAGTGCGGGGAAATATCCGTACCCAGCCATCAGCCACATCACAGCAAGACAAGCCCAGAAAGAAGTCTATGTCCAAACATGAGATTGAAAAAAGCAACACTGAAGATTTCAACTTCATATTAATAGAGTGTTAAGAAATAGAAGCTCTAAAAATGACTGGATTATATATGGGTTGCTTTCATCCAACTTACAAGATGCAATGTGACACATCTCTTTCATCTCCCTCAAACAAAAATAAATTATATTGCTTTTTTGATGAAAAGGAAAATATAGTTAGTCAGGAGAGTACAATGGCAACTTTCATTTTGAAAATGTAAGATCTTTTCTTGATAAGCATCCGTAATAAAGCTTTCATGTGAGTCCATGTCAAGGATGGTATTTTACATTTTTCAACCACATGGCAGCTTTATGTTGTCTTAAGTTTGTTCTTGAAAGGAGCAGCATATTCATAAGATTCTTCAACTCGTTTAGTCAGAATAATGGACCTTTTCAATCACAGATGCCGTGTGACTTGTAGACTGTCAGCTCTTTGTGATGCCCTTTTCTTTTTTAAGCATGTGTCCAGCATGAGTAGAGATACATGTTATGCTTGCAGAGAGCACCTAATGGGAAGATGGGATTCGGTCACAGATGGAGGGTCAAGTGATCTCCCTTTTTCTGGAAGAATCTTTCAGATGGTTGTGGTGAGACTAATTGTGATAGCATGCGAAATGGAGCCATTACTTTTATCTTCATTAACAAAGAGACTTTTTCTTTTTTTGGCCATTTTTTTTTTCAAAGATTTATCAACTCTTGCAGACACTGACTGAGCCAAAGATGCTCTGTATTCTTTGGAACTGAGAAGCCTTTGCTTTAGTTAATAGAGTAGAAAATATTTTTTGGGGGAAAAAAAACACATTTAATTAGAAAAATAAGCAAAACTCCCAACACTTTGTGTAAACTTTCACTCTGTACTTTGTGTGTTAATCAAGACCACGTTAAAACATGACGTTTCAATATTTATAGGTTGCATTTGCAATAAAAAAGCTGCGGCTGTGATGTATCGTTCAACGCTGAACTTTATAAAGCAGATTTCTCAACTATTATCTTCATTTACTTTACTTATCCTCTAAAATGGAAGTAAAGGACTTTTGTGTTTAGATGTTTAGATCCATGTAGTATGTCTTGAAGTAATAAAAAAAAAAGGTTGAAATTCTGGTTTGCAGTTAGAAACATTTCTAACCATAAAGACCAAATTAGAGCATGCTCAAATGGCAAGACAAAGGAATATTTGAAAAAGAACAAAACCTTTGAACACAAGGTTTCATATTTTATGACTTTTCAAAATCTTCCAGTCCCCTTTTGATTTTTAAAATCAGGCACATTTACCTTAAATTGAACAGAAGCACTTCACATGCCATGCAGAACCAGTAGAAAAAAAAAAAAAAAACAGTTCTTTGACAATACCTTTCACAGATGATATTGAATGATTCTAAAATATTACTGTCACATTACAAGACTAACATTTTTTTGCAGAAATCCTGGCCTCCTTTTTATCATAGTTTTTTTTGCTTGTTGAAGTTCAACAGCATTTTTCCGTTCTCCTCTCTTTTTCTGTGCTCTACATATAATGATTAGGACATTCGATCCCTTCTTTTCTCATAATCCTTTCTGATGACCGTTTGCTGTTTGCAACTTAAGTTGCTTGACTGACCCAAATTATCACACTTCCACTCCCATGCCTATAGTAGTTAGTTTAAGATATTTATTGTGTGCCAAATGGTGCATTGAGAAGTCACATTTTTTTTCTAACCTCTTGAAAGAGATCAGTTTGAAAGTGTTTATTTTTAGTTAAATGGATTTCTGCTAACAGAATTCAACAATATTAGAATTTAAAATTGCAGCACCAGCAACAAACACCACTATTTTTAGAGAAACAATGATTTGTTCTGAGTAAGACTTTATTGCTGTGGTCTTTTTCCAACCAGACTATCATGAACTTTTCTGTAAAATGTTTTTACCAAAAAGTTGAGCCGTTTTAATATCTTTACAGCTTTAATGTGTGAATATTTATTTAACTGCGTTGCAGCAAACTCCAGCTGTATTAGCTGATGTCAAAGCTGTTTGAACTTTGAAATGTTCTAAACTACAAAAAATCATTGTAAATTTTAGAAATCTAGTTTAAAACAATGAAAGAAAAGTGTCTTACATTCATGTTTGATTGTAAGGAAACCTTTACATGATAACACAGTGAAATCATTGTTCTTCTGTTGTTTTGCTGATCTGAATTTGAAGTCTGGCTATTACAAAAGTGGTTTATTTCAGTTTGCTCTGACACTTTTTCAAAGCGTAAAGAAAACAATTGTTTTCCTCGTTTTCGTAGCTTGTATGACAACACAAAGCAAATTCAACATTTACTAAAAAAGATTCAACCTGCATCTAAATGTGAAGGAGGCCTCCTTAATGGGCTATTATATATAATTGGGTTTATTTGTTTTGGTGTTTTCAGATGCCAAATCAAGAACTTTGACTTGTTCTTTTCTAGAAGAACTTAAAAAAGCCTTTTCAGTGTGAAGAAGTTTGCAGAACTCTTCCATACTTGGACAGATATGCATCCAGATCTTTATCCACTGATGTCTGGGATACACTTAACCAGACCCCCGGTGATGAAGCAGGTGGAGAAAATAAGCAATAGCATGGAGTTTCATAGGCTGTTGAAATCATCTTTTGATGTATTTGTGCCCCCAGTGGTCTTTTAAGTATGATTATCCCATTTTTAGCAAAAATTGAAAAAAACCTGTGTTGCTTTCTAGAAAATAGTTCCTGCAGAGAAGCAGGAGTTCATAACAAATTGAGTTGTGGGTGGGACTGTTAAAACGAAGAAAGCCCACCCCCATTCCCATCAACTATCTTTTTAAACGCTCCCCTGCTAGCTTACAGCCTTCACAACCTCAAACAAACATTACTGGTGCAACAAAATGGCAAGCGATATTGGAGCTATGCTGCCATACAGTTTTGAGGCAGATGTCAACTTGGACGAGGAAAGCAAAGACGTTCATGGATCTATTTTTACACAAGTGGATGCATCAGAATGGAGTAGAGCAGGGAGCTTGTGGCCTGCAAATTTAGGTTCTACGTCACGACTCAGGCTTTTTCAAATGAAATACTTTGCTGTACCTAATTAACAATGATTTCAATAAAGAAATAGTCAGAAAATGCTATTTTAATCTTAGTTTTCTTTACCTATGTCTTCCATCAACAGAAAAATGTCATAAAAACATGTTAAAAACACCAAAAAAACACAATTTTCATCAGTGTAAAACCAATGACAACATACCTGTGTTTTATATTGTTTCTACACAACCTGAATCCTCATTGACTCAAACAAATGTTGGTGTTTTATCCGTTTTAGACAAAAAACATATTTTTTGCCAAAAATCTCCAAGATTTGCCTTTTATTCCCACCAGTAATGTAACACTAAGCCTTGCTCAAATCTGCCGTGTCATTCTTTTGTAATCATATTAACACAAAAAAAAAAAAAATGCTTTTCAATACATTTTAACACCACCACTAAGAGGTAATAAAATTATAAGACGATTAGCGGCCGGCGAAAACAGACGGGAGCACAGGTAGCACTTGGCACATTCATGCAGAACGGTGCAGAGAGGTCACGACCTGCTTCCTGTGTTGCCGCTCTCCTCAGACTTTCATTGGCAGAGCCGCAACAGCAGAGCCACACTGGTAGGTTGTGTGAGAGGACAAGCGGATTTGGCATGCACATCAGAGCGTGATACCCAAGCATTTTGCTCCTATCACATGCCACACACACTGACACTCACTCACGCACACAAACAAGTACAACACACACAGAGCATCTCTGGTCGTGTAAAATGGATTTTAACACTGGCCACAGTAATGAAATGATGCCAGGAACCCACAGTATTCCTTTACAGCCAACTCGGTAAAAGGTCTGAGTATACTTCTATTTTCCAGTCTTGGAACTGCACTAAAAAGATAAAAAGAAATGTTAACTATTTCAGCCATCTTTACATTATACAGATAGATCTTCAGGTCGGTTTGCTTAACTGGACCCAGCTCAAATAACTAAATATGACAAATATGTTTGGTTTAATTGCATCAGCAAACATTCTAATCACTGGAGAAACCCTTCTGGTTGTGCTCAAGTCAAAGCTTTGAAGGGATTTTGAGGCTAGTGACGGATATCATCGAGGATGTATCCTTCCAAAATGTTAGCTGACTGATTTAGTCTCACGCGCGCTTCGGGGAAATCTGTTCATCTCTGATCTTTCACATTTAGGTGTTCCTCTAACCTGTTTGTTTAACACCCAACAGCGGTGCACAGATTTCTCGGCATGTAATGGTTTAAGGAGGAAAAAGAAGAGACGAAACTCTCCTCTGAGGAGGCTGACACTAAACCCAGAGCAGCCTTATCTTAAGGGACATTGTAGGCGGCCATGACAAGTTACATACCATTTAAAATGTTGCATTATGTCAACGGGTTTGCGCCTGTCTGAGGCAAATCATCAAAGACACAAAATCAGAGGTTGGCATCGATACGGCACCTTGTTTACGCCGAGTTCGGACAAGCAGACATCGCATTAAACTCTCGCGTCATCTTTATGTAAACAACTGAGCAAGAAAACGGTGCGTTTGAGGCGAAAGTGTTACTCCATGTGACAGTGGAGCAGAAAGGAGACATTTTTGTTGGTGTCCTCTTGTGTTAAACCGAAGAGGGCAGGTGAGCACTGCTGCAGGCGATAAGAGCCTCTGGTAGATTTGTTTTTTTACATGTTTTTTGAAGGGCATAAAGAAGCACTGTTGCAACAGTCATCATCAGCACTTTATCATGTGCCTTGTGTTTTCCACTAGTTTGGTCCGTGGCTTCAACGTGTGAGATCCTCCTCATTTGCAGACTCAACACTGTCTCCGTCCAAGCATCTGACCGGCCACCACCTTGATTCATTCATCTGTAATCAGACTACATTTGCACTTCTCGTTCATTTCCCTGGGCTACATTTCTGTTTACCGCATTCTGCCAGGAAAAGGTGTAACTCAGGATAAACAGGGTTCACACTTTAATGAGCATTGACAGGATGTCACCTGCTCTGACACTGATCAACCCTTAGCCACTGCACCGCCACGCCACACTCCTCCAGCTGAGTCTCCGTTTGTTTGATGTCACCCGCAAAAAACTCATTTTGACTGATGGGACTGCGAGAAAAAAAAAATGCAGCTTTACCTTCCGCATCTCTAAAACTTGGCCACATCACAGAGTCGTTCCCTATATTTTAACCCAAGTCTTCCCTTTGAGCCTTTCTTGTCCCTCTTCGGTAATCTGATCTCTGAAAATCCAAATCCTGCTTTCCTCAAATGTCGTGTGGTCGTGTTTGATCATTGGTTGAAAGATGGATTTCTTTGTGAGTTTGCGAGCTTTAACACATATTGTTTTTTCCCCTCACCCACTACAGCCGGGGAACTTGATGTTGAAGTGATGAGCAAGTTTGTCGTGGGACGTTTGCTCGGCACAGCAAAGACTCCAAACCACTTTGGCTGGGATACCATCAAAATGAAACTTCCTTGATGTGTCATCTGGTAAGATGTCGAGAGCAAATCAAACAAGGAGTCTCCAACCTCATCAGACTATCCAGCCTTACAAGAGCTTTTGACACTGTTGTCAATCCTTAGTTTTCTCCAAATAAACTTAACCCTTAACAATTGTAGTTTAGGAAAAGCAGTTTTTCATACTCGTTACAAGGTGGCTATTTCCATTCCTTGCCTTGGCAATGCGCCTTTTATTGTGCAAAAAAGTGCTGAAATGTTGTAGATTGAAAATGGTAAAGACAAAAAGAAGTGTAAATGGAGTTTGAAAGACTCCCACTGGAGTTTTTAACGTGTTCTTATAGCATTTTTCTTATGACAGATGACATATATAAAGAAAATTAATATTAAATCTGTGTGTCTCTGTATTTTTTTGTTGAAATTGTTGTGAATCAGAATCAAACAAAAAAAATGCCGTTGGTTAACAATCACCGGGCCACAAACTCCCTGCTCCGCTCCATTCTGATGCATCCACATGTAAACACGTTCATCAAACTCAGCTTTACTTTTTCTGAGATGGCAATCAGCTCAAAACTGGATAGCTCCAATATTTGCTGCAGAGGTCATGTGAGGTTGGCGTTGTGAGGGGCTGTAAGCTGGAAGAAGAGAATTTAAACAAATGTTTCAGGGGAAATGAGCACAGATTATTCCACACCAACAGTCCCACTACAACTCAGAGGTGAATTTCTAGTGAACTGCTGCTGCTCTGCAGAAAATATGTCCTAGACAACGACATAGATTTTTTTGGACTAAAAAAAGCATAATCATAATTAAAAGACCTCTGGGAGCACTTTTACAATAGATCAAAAATGATCAAAGAGGGACTTTATGTGTAAAAAAAAACGTCTGAGTTTCAACAAGAACGAAAAGCGTGACTGAAATAAGATAAGATAAAAGAAGATAATCCTTTATTCTTCCCACAATGGGGAAATTCCAGGTGAGCAACACATACATCATTTTAACATGATTTACTTGAACAGCAGTCAATAAAAATCAGTCGAATATACTGTGTTCTATATTTGCAATAGCCTTCAAAAAAGGTGTTAAAAAAATAAATTTTAGATTTAAGATGCTAAAAAGTAATCTATATTTCTGCTAAAAAGTGTGATTATTGATTTGCGGTTGTGCTCCTGTTCCATCAGTTAATGTTTTGTGTCTGTCACATGCTGTTCCCTTTCTCCTTCTTTGCTTTGGAATGACAAACTTTCTTTCAGAAATGTTTATTATTTTAGCTCACTGGGTGACAAATTCAGATCCATATGACAATAACACAGACCTGCTTCAGGCTTAAATCAACCCCTGGATATGATGCTTTCAAAGTCATCCTGAATGTCAGGTAAAATTGGCTCACGCTGTGTCCCTGAGAATGAAAATAATGATTTTTTTTTGTTTGTTTGAGTGAGAACAGTGAATGATGATCTTTCAGTGTTGTTTAGGTACACTGAAAGAGGCTGTTGTACCCTAGTTTGCTTCTACTTTTACTTGTTTTCCTTGACATAATGGATTTTCAAAGTTCTGGTTTTTTTACCTTTACAATTTTTCCAGGATTTGTCTTTTTAAATTTACAATTTTCTTTAGAAAGTAACTTTTTATATCATAAAAAAACAGTTCATAACAAGTTTAACATTTTTTACTAAAATTGCATTGCCTGTACGTTTTCTAATATGTGCGCAGCCAGGAGGGGGGCTCACATGACCACAACTTTCTTCCTTTATCGAGAAATTCTTTCTCCATGTTTTAAGGAGTTTTCAGGATGTGATAAACAGCCTAAATCAGCTTTCTTTGATTACAGTTACAGCGCACAGGAAGCTTCTCTCCTGCCTCCTCAAGAACACATTTCATGTTTTTGCTCTGCTAAAAATTATTGCCACAAGAGGATGATGACAGATTTGGATGAATATGAACAGATGTGAAAATATCTCAACATGTTAACAAGCCATGGAAGCTCTGCTGAAGCAGCCTGAAACACCCTTAGTGGTTTCTGAGGCTTTCAGTGGAGGTAAATCATGAATAAATGTGGCGTGATGGCAAAAATGTGGTTTTAGTTTTGGTCTTTCTGCAATAAAGAACGTTGTTTTTTAAAAATCTTTCAGTTGCAGTTTGTCATAGTAACACATGACTTTACATGTGTGTAAATTGTGAGGGAATAATAAGAAAAGGTGACACGGATACGAAAACAAATGACAGGGGAAAAGGTACTAAATAGATTAATTTTTTTATACATTTTGGATTATTTTTAAAAACAAGTGTCATTTTTAGCAGAGAAAGGTGTTTTTTGGCATGTCAAATAGAATATTAGTTCATTTCAATTTAAAAAATAATTTTTGCTTTTACTTTTACATGTTAACAAGGCAAAAGAAAAATTCAAACATGCATTTTTTCAGCCTCCGCTTTCTTTTCCACTTTCTGTTCATCTGCAAACTTTTAGCTAAAACACATGAAGCACAAATTAAAAAAAAAACATGCATGACTCTTTTGTGAAAATTGACATAAAAAATAAAGATGGAACAGAGCATTTAAAGAAAACTGTCAATATTATTTAAAATATATTTCATATGCACCAGATAGCTGCATGTTTAGACTTTGTTCGTGTAAAATAATAGATTTTTAAAAAAGCTGGCAAAGCTCCTCATCAAAGGCACATTCTCTTTTGTCTTTGTGAATAACTTAAAGAACTGCACAAAGAGAAGGAGGAGGAACGGCTGGGGTGTTCACCTACAAGCAAAAAAGAAACTTTAGTAATTGCCATAACATAAATAATAAGAGGCTATATATGCAGGGAAGTGTTTGAAGAGGCGGCCCTGATCAAGATAAGATTGGAGACAGTATCGGGAGACAGAGGAAGTATTTTTTGGTGGCTGCAGCAGCTGAGAGGAAACTTCAGTGACAGAGTTAGTGAGCCAGACGCAGAGCCGAACCCTGCAGAAACAAGCAGCCTAAATGAGGTTTAAGGTGTGACGAGGATAAGCGGGAGTCAGATGCATATGTGGGGCCATGAAAGTGACATGGAATTAACAGAAAAGTGGCTTTTGTGACACAGCCACTGGTAGATCTCATTGTATTTATAGTAGCATGTTTGCTCTTAATTAAAATCTAACACTATAGAACAAAAATAATCTAATTTTCCTGAGAATTTAGAGTAAAATCTCACTATTCTTCTACTTCAGCTTCAGTAGACTACTAATTTCATGCCATTAAAAGTAAAATTAAGGTAAACGTGAGCACCTAATAGTTTGACTTATGGAGCTGTTTTTTTTAGTTCAGTCAAAAGGACTTTGACATATTTAAAGTACACTTTAAACGAACAATGCGTGCATGTTAAAGCTTTTTTTCACAATTAAAATGCTAACAACAGGCTGGTGTCATTAAAATGTTGCCTGACATTTTATTGTTTGTCTCTAAATAGCAGAAAGAAATGTTTGCAGCAACAAACTGTAGAGCGTAGCCTGTTAAATTCATTATTACATAAACGTTTCTGCACAATGCCGATGCTTTTCTGCTTGGTGTAATTATTAACAGCTGTAGCAAATGAATATCAGGCTTTTAAAGATTAGCAGAACAGAGGTAAGACCTGATGCTGCTGCTGGAGCAGAGATTGGTGCAGGAGCGCGTGGGACCCTTTCTTTCTTTCTTTCAGAACCATACCTGCTGATGCCGATGATGTTGCTTCAGGTGGAGAGAAAAGATATGGAGGCCGTTGTTTGGACTTCCCATGATTGATGCTTGACTTAATCCAGTGCTCTGTGCGCCTTCCCGGGAGGGTGGCGGTCTCTTTGTGCCTCCGTGTCCCATGTGAAGCAAACCAAAGCGGGAGTGTGAGGGTCATAGCTATTCGGCAGGGTACCAGATCTCTCCCACCGGCACATCTGCATGTGAAATCGCCATTTCACCCCTCCACACTCCCTAATTGTTGCTAAAATTATTTGTGAAATTGCCTTCCACCAGGAGTGTTTTCCACGGCAATTGTCACACAATTTTATATGCACGGTGGGCCCACAGAGTTAACACATGCTGCTCCACTCCTCTGCCATATGGGCCCTTTCTGTTTTGCCTTTAATAGTGACACATCAGTTTTTTTTTTTTCAAACAATTACCTTCAAGCAATTACTTGAACAAGTCAACCTGTTGTCACCAATATCGGGTCGATCCAAATGTTGCAGGGTAATTGCCACAAAAAGCTGTGAGAGCGACTTGCTGCGCGCATTATCCTAATTGAAAGGTTAACAAGCTGAAGGCATCTTAAAGTGTAACACTGGCCTGAATGGAAGAGCTGCTTTGGTGCCGCTTTACGCGCAGCGGTCCCCGCAAAAAAACTCAACTTTTGTTGGAAAGATCTCATTCATTTTAGATGACTCCATAGAAAATAAAAAAGGAATTTGTGCAGAATTATTTTATTGCTTTTATTATTTATTTTAATTGTTTTTATCATGCGCCTCACTTTTCCTGTATAGTTTTTTTTTTTTTTGCATACATGCGCATTTTTCACTTTTGAAAAAAAAAAAAGGAATCTATAAATGCTAATATTTCACGGGTTTGATCAGACATGAGGCAAATGCTTTCAAACATTATTTAGATCTATTGCGCTCCTGAAGTGCTCTTCTTGTTTAGGCTCTTGTGTGAGAAGCGGCAGTGAATTTAGAAAAAAAAAAAAACACGATGATGATCTGATTGGTCGGTCGGCTCCTGGCTAAACCCACTCTCCTTCATCCATAAAAGAAAGGGCAGGGAGCCTATGGGAGCGCGCGGCTGTCTCCTCCTACGACATGCACGAAAGTTGGCCACTTAAACTACTTCCAGCAAGCCACCAGACATTATTCTGAACCCAAACTAGAACGAAGGGGAAGAGAAACATCAGTGCGCTCAATTTAGGTGCCACTCCTCCATTTCCAAACCTAATTTGTTGCAACATTTTTTCTTTATTTTGTGGCACATTCATCACGTCAGGGGAGAGGATCAGTTTTATTCCCCCCTCCGGTGGAAGGAGAGCTTGTCAAGATCACCCGCCTGGGATTAGGATTTGACAGCAGCGGCGCATCTTGTTGAGCATTTTGAAATACATTCCTCTCTTTTTTCTTCTTTTTTCTTATTTCACTTCGTTGGGTTTGTTTGTTGTTTCTTCTCTTGGGCTGGAGGGTGGGGGGGGCTTGGACTTTCTCAGAGCTGAAGGCTCGATCAGTGTCCAGTTGGGTGTTTTTGCCTGAGTAGCTACAGGATGGCTACTCTGCCCGGAACTGTGCCTCGGATGGTGCGCCCTGCGCCAGGCCAGAATTACCCCAGAACCGGTTTCCCCTTGGAAGGTAAGGAAGGGGACAACGAGTGCTCCTTTTTTTGGACTTGTGCTCGAACCCTCAACGGTTGCCCGCTGTGTGAGTCCTCAGATGTGACACCGACGCCACATGCTGAGAGTAAAAACAATAATAATATTGCTGGAACAAAGGCGCAATCATTGCGCATTTAGGTTCAGCTCATTATTTAACAATATTACAATATACAATATTTTAAAAATAATTCTTATTTTTATACATTTTAAAGGAACTTTTAGAAAAATCAACTCCCAACTTTTATTTAAAAAAGGCCTCTACATATAACCTTCATATTTTACGTTTTCTCTTTAAAACCAAAATATTTGCGGTGGTTTTAAAATACCTGCACTATTAACACTTAAATAAATACTTTTATTTATTTTACTTTTACATTCCTCTCACTAAAACCATCAGACGCATATAGGCGGGAAAACAAAGAACATTTTGTATTTGCATGCATTGGTGGAAACACTTTTCCCCAACACTCACTTCGTGCTCAAGTGCGTAAAAAAACACGTAGCTCGCGAGTTCCTCGAGCCCCGGGATTTGTTCAAGTGTCCTGCTGCTGGAAATGGCAATAACACACACAGCAAAAAGATGGCTCAAAGGATCACATCAATATTTGTACAGCATGACTACGAATAATCAAGGTGGGGAGAGTTGGCCACTTTAGGGTCTCTTGAATGTGAAATTGCTTCCTTAAGTGGCCTTGGACGCGTCCTGTCATCCAGACTGCTGCGGCTGCGTCAATTTGGCACCACGCTCCTTTGAAAATGTGCAATATGATAATGAGCGTAATGCAAAATATCATCAACAAATGCGCCACTGATGGAGCCAACTCTTCAAAAGCGAATTTACTTGATTTTTTTTATTATTACTCATTTTTTTAAAATTCTTTTTCTTTTGTTTTTGAAGCTGTTGTTGTTTGTTGTGGTGCAGTGTCTACCCCTCTGGGCCAGGGTAGAGTGAATCAGCTTGGAGGAGTGTTCATCAACGGGAGGCCCCTGCCAAATCACATCCGACACAAGATAGTGGAGATGGCCCACCACGGAATCCGACCCTGCGTCATCTCGCGGCAACTGCGAGTTTCTCACGGTTGTGTCTCCAAGATCCTGTGCCGGTACCAGGAGACCGGATCCATCCGTCCAGGAGCCATCGGGGGCAGTAAACCCAGGGTGAGTGGCGGTCCGCCGCCCAATAAAACTGGGTCACAGCAACAGCAGCTGGATGATGCACGTCTAGTCTTTCATTTTTTATTTCAACAATCCTGATTTTGTAATTAAAATAAAATGAGCAAAACTTACTTTTTGTGTCTAACTTAACGAAAAAAAACAATTTTTAAAAAAATGTATTTTTATACATTTTAGTTTTTCACCTTCGATATTAAAATTAATTTATGAAAATGAAATGTTTAAGGTTTCAAATCACAAAATAAAATGACAACTTGTGGTTTCTCAGATCATTTTGAAAATATTTAAATTAAAAATAATTTATATGTGTACATTTGAATGAAATACATTTCAAATAAATAACTTCACACATTTATAAAATGCAAAAAGGCCAAAAACGTAATTAATACATTTTTTATAAGCCAAAAAAATTATCATATTTATATTCAACACCAAAAAATTAGTGGGTTTTTTCACATTTTATTTTTATAAATGAGTTTTTATGGTAAAATTATAATAAAGAACACAAGTGGAACTAAAATGTTTTTTTGTTTGTTTGTTTTTGTTGCTTTGATTCCATTTCAAACCTAAAGCAGGTGGCAACTCCTGATGTGGAGAAGCGGATCGAAGAGTACAAGAGAGAAAACCCTGGCATGTTCAGCTGGGAGATCCGGGATAAGCTGCTGAAGGACGGTGTGTGCGACAGAAGCACAGTTCCTTCAGGTGAGGCTTCATCTGGTAAGCTGCACTTTTTTTTAATTTTTACTCACTACCAGTGAACACTGCAGCATCACCGACTTCAACATGTTCACTTACTGATATTAAAACCCCATCAGCAAGCAGACCCACATGCTGTTTGACCTAGAAATAACAAATCTCCTGTTGAAATGTGGCTTCAGTGCTCTTTAGTTACATGTTTCTGTCATTTTGCTCCTATTTTTTTTTTCATTATTTTGGACAGTTTAGTTTAAGCTTCATGTCAAACTTTTCCTGTTCTGTTCTAAAATGTCTGACAGGATTATTATGGTTCTTTTATGGGTTTTAGTGCTAATCAACCATTTACCTTTTTGTTGCCATTAGTGAGCTCCATCAGCCGCGTTTTGAGGGCCCGATTTGGCAAAAAAGATGACGAGGATGACTGTGATAAGAAGGATGAAGATGGAGAAAAGAAAACAAAGCATAGCATCGATGGCATCCTCGGTGATAAATGTAAGTTAACTCAAAATGTCTGAAATTTCGAATTTTATTATCATGATCAACGTGGGAGAAATGTTTGCCTAAAGTCATCTTGAAGGGGGGAAAAAAAGCTGCTGCTAAACAATTCCTTCCAGAAGCCAGGCTTGTTCGTTCACGCAATTATTTATGAGCGTTTTGGCAGAAGGTATTTAACTGCAGAAAATTAATTTGTGTGGCGAATTCCTCCTCATTCATTTTCTCAGTCATTTAAACGACCTCTAAATGACAGCTGACAGTTGACCCATTTTGCAATCGGTGTCAGTTCACTGACATTTCACCACTTGTCAGTTAAAGTGGAAATCAGTCTTTAGATTATTATTACAAATAATAATATATATTTTTTAAATAATTTCTGTTCACTTCAAACAGTAATTTTGTCTCTCCGTGTTTTTACCCCTAACCATGCAAATTAATCAATAAAAACTAAATATTTATCAGACAAATACTCAAAAAAATATATATATATTTTCTAATGGATTTTATAACTGTCATGTTTTGTCGGTTTTAACAGACTCACTTCCTTTATAAACCATGCAAACTTTGCCCCCTTTTCCCATGCTGTGGACAAAAATGCGCACATTTCTGCTCAAAGGGACACCCACCCACCCCACCCCCGCTCCATATAAAAAGAAAAATAGTTTCAAACTTGAATCTGAACTTCAGGAGCAAAACCTCCTCCTCTGTTGACGCTTTTCTGAAGTGATGAGTCCGCGGCACAAAAGCAAATCCTGGAAAGCAGGGCGGCGAAAAGAGGAGACTATAGGCCTGTCCATTCTCATGGAAAAAAAAGGAGAGAAAAGTTTGGACAAAGGGCAGGAGCAGACATAAAGGGGGATGAATTATTCAGTACGCCCCGCTGCTAGATAGTTTTGTAATTTCATATAATGGCCTTTGGAGAAGAATCAGTTGATAGCGTGAAAACGGTCCTCTTTTCTGTCACACCACGCATTAATGTTCGGAGAGAAGGGGGGAAAAATTTCACCATTTTGTTGCAAATATCTTGTGTGTTCCAGCAGAACGGCGGTAAGCCCTGCTGGCTGAAAATGACCGACATCTTGCGCCGGAGGGCGTCTTTACGCACAACCATAAGGCGCACGCTTGGCGGATAATGTGATAGTTGGACGTGTGAAGGGTTGAATTATCACTAAACCATCAGTTCACCGCAGATCCGCGCGCTGCATGGCGCAGTCTGTGCGCACGGGTTTGTGTCGCTTGTGTTTTAAATTAGGATTGATCTACGTTGCTATAAAAAGCGACGAACGGCGCGCGTAATGTAGTTTAGACGACGAGCATCCGGATGGCGTTTAATAATGTTAATACTTATTAGAGTAAGCGCTTTTTTCGGCGCTCGCTGAATAGGTGGCTGTGTTCGTGCCGGGTGTAATAGCTTGCAGGCATGGTAAGAAATGTATTTATCCCCAATCAGCCCCTCACTCTCTGAGTTTGAAGCACAGTCCTTATGTGGAGAGGGGTTTTAAAGCAGATTAAATAGAGCCTTTTATTTCTTTTCACTTTCATCTCAGAGCGGAGCTCACAGTGTCTCGCCCTGGGCAAAATAAAAATAAAATCTTTTTTTTATTGCGTTTATGCAGATTTTAAGTATTTATTTATTTATCTGTTTGTTTATTAGGTTGGTTTTCTCATAGGTTACATCACAGGTTTATTCCAATTTGAACTTTTCTTGGCTTGTTTTTAAATAAACAAGGGACGATGTTCTTATTTTGCTGCAACTTTGTTGTTTTTCCAAAATGACGTTTATTAGATTTTAGCTGAGAAAAAATCTTCCACTTTTTAAAAAATATATCACTTTGAAGATCCATAACTCACGCATAAACGCATGAGCTCTGCAGAAAATCATGCGCAAGAATCGGAGGAGGATGAAACTGTCGATGCCGGCGCACACGCGGGCCCATTGTTTTTGCGCCTGCATGGCCTCGGACGGAATTAATGCGCGCGTTTGCCACATTGACGCGTCCTGCTACTGGTCACATGAAGTGGAGACACCACACTTCAACAAACCGCAGCATTATCCCTGCTCCCCTCTAATTACAGATGACACGTGGGGTCACTTTAAAGATCGGGAAGGAGGGGGGCATGGCATTCACCAGGAAGCATCGACTTTCTTTTCCTTTAATCATCTTTCTGCAGCGTTTACATTTCGATGTATAATTTATGATATAAATTGCCTGCGCAAATCATCAGACACTATTTCATTTGCTCCATCCAGTTACGCACCAAACGCGTAATCGGCACGCCATTGTTTTCCTCGTGAAACAAAACAAAAAAGATGCTTCTGTTTATAATAAGGAGACTTTGAATATCCGCTCCTCCACAAACACACACATGCGGGCAGTGATGTACACCCCGTGCGCGCGCATCCAGTCTCTAAGTGTATGGTAATATAATGTAGCTATATTTCGGGTCTAAAGCCTCGCTGAATGAGAAGGACAGGGGAATGAAGCGGGAGACCACTTCAAACAAATCCATCTGGAACAGTGTGTGAGAGAGATTCAGTGAAAGTATGGGGAAGTTATTTAGCTATTAATAACGTTTTTTCCTCAGGCATTGAGAGTGACTCCATCTGCACTTTCTCGCAGCTATTTGGCTGGGTGGAAATTGAGGGAGACCCAAATGTTGGGCAGAGATAACATACCCATCATAGCCCAGACCCTGCGCTGTGCATCACTGCATTAAACTCGGATTAACCTCCACTGTCCCCGCAGCCACTCAAGCCACATTTCACTGGAATTTACATTGGTAGGCCCGCATTTCTTATGGAAAGGACAGGAGTTGAAAGACACAACTATTATTATTATTATTATTATTATTATTATAACTGTTCTTTGAATTTCTAAATTCATATTGGAAAATTACAAAATTTTAACAAGCAATCTCCATAAATGCCAATATGAATAAAATTAATGCACTCCTAAAACACTCAAGGTTATTTCTTCAATACAATTTTTGGATTATTCATATTGGAATATACTTTTGGGTTACTTTTGTAGTAATACACATTTTTGGGGTTACAGTGGTTTCATTTTTAACCTAATTTATATACATTTTTGTATGATTTTTTATTTGTGTATTTTTCCTGAGTTTCTGTGTATTTTCCTGAGATTTTATTGCGTTACAACCCAGAAAAACAGCTAGTCCATTTTTAACCTCTGAGTTGGACAAAAAAACAACTCAGCGTGATTTTGTTTTTCTTCTTTTTTTGAACTATGGAGTTGGTGTGTGAAAATGACAGGCTTTAAAGCAAAACCTTTAATATTTTTGAGATCTAGCTATGTTGTCTGTTTGTATCCAATTGTGGATTGTAAATTAATCAGCAGCCTGTATTTTTATTCTGATTGGTCGATCTGTAGCTCTTCATTTAAAAAAAAAACATGTGCTGTTATGTTGTTCAGTTGATAATTTCCTGCAAGATGTTTTTTTAATTATCACACCTATAACTAATTAATGATTTTAGTTATTTATTTTTTCAACAGTGGTACCTACCCGTCACTCTTTTTCTGCTCTCTACTAACAAGAAGTGACAGTCGCTGCAACAGTTTATTAGCAGGTTTACAAAAAAATATCCATAATAATTATACATGTGAAAACATAGGTAAAGTTCTCTTCAGCCTGGTCTCAGTGAAAGCCAGCAGGTTGCTTAGCAACTATATTTTTCCATGTTATGGTTAAAAGGCTTCACAAGACAGTAAAAAAAAGACATAGCCTGTTGCTAACCATAAAAAGTCTATCCAGGCTTTAATTAGGCCTTATTAAAGGATTTTATTTTTAATTTGTGTTGTATTTTTGATAGCAGACTATTTACATTACTTGATGACAGGAACGACTTGCAGTGTAACAAATTGGCCTTTTGGTTACTTGAGGTAACTTGAGCAAACCGTGCAACACAATAACAAGAAACCCAGTGTTATGAGTAATGAGCATCATTTCTGAGGAGGACAGTTTAAGCTCATAGACCTACAACCCAGCAAGACGTTTAAGTGTCAGGAGATTTAAGTGTCGAAAGCATTAAAGAAAAAAAAAGTAGAGTAGGTTTAAATTCACTCTGCGCTGGCATTTGACTTTGATCACATGAGAAATATTCATGGAAGCACAAACACCAGCTCTGTCACCATTATCCAGGCTGACAGTGATACCTCTCAAGGCTGTCTATTAATTAAACTGCCGCTTACCATGTGGGACGACTTCCTTTCTGGGCACAAAAATGGTTTTTCCATCTCTTGTGGGGCTCTTGAAAAGGGCCAATCTTTCCTCTCCAGCTTCTTGTGGGAAATTTAAAAGTGTACAGAGGAAGACATGGGGATTTCTAGCTCATTTATAAAGACGAGTTTATAATCCTTTCCTGCTTAATAACTTAAAAGGATTCAATTTCTCCCCTCATTTATGGGGTTATGATCACACGTTGTTAGATGCAGATAGCAACATTTCAAGGTTAACGTTTCCTGCTTGCAAATATCAGAAAATAAGCTGTAAGCCCATAGGTGCCCTTTGTTTGGCCAGCAAATTTCCTCTCTCAGCACTGATAGGGCCGCTTTAGATGTTGTTAGAATTAATGTGATAACAACAGTGATGCTGCTGCTGAAGACCGGCTGGATGAGATGCCATAAAGCGTTTGGAGAATGATGTGATATTTAATTATAGCATATAATTTCACCACCGAGAATTAAATTCCGTGGGCTTACGCAGACTCTGAGGATTGAGTGACTGGTTGGGGGTCTCGAGCCATACGAGACAAATTAAAGAGGAAGCGCTGCCCTCCAGGTATCCTGTCACAACAGTAGGGCGCTTCTGTGCAGCTCTCATTTCTGTCTGTGTTTTATTCCACCAATTTTCACTATGGTGCTCTGGGATGCTGTGGCGTGCCTGCAGGGCTGTGGTCTAAAAGAAATAGAAAACCTCCATGTTTCATCTTCTTCCTTCCCTCCAGTTTGACTTTTCTCTCACCTCCTTTCTCGTTTTTTTAGGCAATCACACACAACAGGTGGGGTTTTAAAAACTTAAAGCCTGATCAGATCTATCTTACAATGACAATGCCCCAAAAATATGCCAAATGTACATCATTTTAAATAGAAGGAGACTGTGAGTTTGTCCAAATTGCTTATAATTTATAAATATTCAAAAATACTTGTATATTTCCCAATGTTGTACAATTATTGAAAAATACTAATAACAACAATTTTCTTGCTTTTTTGAAAATACATGAAAAAATACTTTATTTATAACAAATTGATGTCACATTTTTATTATTAGTTTTGCTTTTATTTCGTTTTTTTTTTAGCCCATCTGCCACCCCTTCCACCAACCACACTTCCACTTCAGCTCTTTAATTTATTCCCCAAATTGGCAGCGTTTTGTTAACATTAATGTTTAATTGGCTGTAAGAAGATGAATGAGGCTGACAGGAATCAGCTGTCCACAGATTCCCCTGTGAGTCTGACTCGGAAATCATAACCTGCCCAGCTTTTCCCTAACTGAAACCAGCTCGTTGAACTTGTCACATCTAATTAGTGTGTTAAAACGCAGCCAGTGAATCAGTGAGAAACAGTAGGTGGTTGGTCCGGGGCAGCCAATAAGGCCTTTTTGGGTCAGATAGTAAAGGGGTGGGGGTAAGTAATGGTGGATTGGGGGGTAATGATGGGAGAAGGGGGGGATGGTGGGATGATGGTGTGGTTGAATTGGACGCCCTTTTATTTTGATCCCCATCTTTAGCTAAAACTGTGCAGCAGGCTGAACATGCACTGACTAGTTTTGTTTAATTATGCAAAATATATACTTCTAAGGCAAATATTTATTTTGACTTTTCTTGTGTAACACTTTTTCATAAAGTAAAACATCAGATTAACAGTTTAAGTGCCAAAAAACTGTGCAATCCATTTTCTTAAAGAAAAATAAATGTTTTATTCACATTTTAAAAGTTAAGCAGATATTCACATCTTTTTTTCTAAAAATTAAACAGTTGTTCTGCTTCCTTTTCAACAGACTTTTATTTAGTCAATATTTTTCATTTTAACACCTCTTTGTAGCTCAAACCTTCTGTGCAAATGTGTGAGTTTTTGCAGAAGTGTTCTTCTTTGGAATAGCTTTTTTTTTTCCTCTTCGTCTTTTACCCGCTACATGAATTCCCTGTGATGTTTGACAGCCTACTCTCACCATTGTTAGATGAATGGCCACTAGAAAAGAAAGAGAGAAAGAAGAGGGAGGAGAAAAGGCCTTTCTGTTATTTTCTGTCTTGTGACTTGCTGCATAGGCCATTTAGCAAAGTTGATGAACTCCTCCAAAAAGTTTATTAAGGAGACGAAAACAATGCAAACTAAAGCCTCCGGGTGCCTGCGCAGACAGTTTATAAACTAGCTGCTATTGTGCCTCAAAGGCAGATGCATGAATACTTTTGAATAGGAGCCTTCAAACTGACACGATCAGGCTGGACAGCAGCAGTTTTAAAGGGAGACAGGGTGCTTCTGCTGGAGCGCAGATCTCTGCCTTTTTTGCATTAATGTACATCTGCAGGGGGGGTTGTCATGGTCACCGAGTTTTTTTGTTGCTTTGTTCTTTAAAGAAAATAAAGTTTGATTTGAGATCATCTTAGATTCTTTGATTCCAGTATTAAAATGTGCATAAACGGTGAAGTGCATCTGTTCTATAAGTCAACATAAAAAGCACGGATTTTAATACACTAAACTCATAAAGTAAAAAGAGCAGTTTTTGATAAACTCTGTGTGAAAAGTTGAGAAATTTCTGACGAATCATGGCGCTGTAGTTAAGTCGATACCTTATTTTTCCTCTTTTTCGGTAAACAATAGACTGTCACTCTTTGTCCATCTGCCCTCCTTCTGTCCCTCCCGCCTCCGCTTTCCCTTTTTAGTCCTCTCCGTCTCTGGCTCTGTGCCTCTCAACATCAGAGAGAGTCCCGTGATTTGTGACCCCGGCAACCCACACTTAATCTGGCTAAAGAGGGAGAGCATCCCGTTTACAGCTTGGCGGGCCCCAAATAGACCGAGCCTGCTCTGGCAGGTGTCACCATTAGCAAACAATTGGTCCCCAGTCCCATGCCCCATACCCCAGTGCGACACTGAACCTCAACTATTTGAGACTTAATGAAAGGATGCACAAAATAGGGAATGTGGAGGGGAGGAGAGGAGGGAGAGATTACACTCTCAGACAGCTATTAGCAGGGATGAGGCTTTTCTTAACAAACAAAAAGAACGAGAAGAAGACGATCAATAGTGTGTTAGTTTACAGAGTGGCTTTGGAGTATTTATTTTCTGCCCCATTGTTTTTCTCAACTTCTCAAACGTCTGTGGGCCATATTGGCAATCCAATTAAGTTCTGAGAGGGTCCCTGGGAGGCCCAATTTTTCTGTCGGCCAGTTTGTGTTTTCACTGGGCAGTTCATTCCCAGATTTGGTGTTGTAATGAATCCTGATTGGTGAGTATTACTTTGGATGGTGGACAATGACCGGGCTGTCTGCTGTGGGTGGGGGACGACACTCGGTGATGACAGAGGTCTGCTTTACCCGGTGGGATTGCAATCCCTCTACTTCATTAGACAGAAACGTCTTAGCAAAGAGACCTGAGGAAATGGGAAGAGAATGAGTTGACATGTGGACTGCTATTTCTGTTGAGTGGGTATATGTCCTGACAAGAGGGGCTATGTTTTTTTAAAAGCCATTTATTTATCCCTCAAGACTGATTCCTTGCCATGCCACAAGAGAAGACAAGTGTTTGCTGTAGTTAGTTTCAAAAGTTTTAATGGGAAAACGTATGCTTTTTGCTATTAGAAGGAAATCGTATTTAATTATTTTAGATGTAAGCTTAAAAAAAAGAAACATCTTATTGCTGTTATTCTAAAAAACATTAAAGGAGCATTTGCTGCATCTTGTGTAAATATGTATAATGAACAAACAACAGCTCCTCTGATTTAAATAAGTAGGTAAAATTCCTATTTATGATTTTCTTCACTTTGAACAGCGCAAAAAATATAAAATATTGTTGAAAAAGGTAAATTAAAATGTTCAACTGTTTTCAAACCCCATTTTCGACTCCGAATGTGAACAAATCAATGAATTTTATTACAAAAGTAAATTGTGACACAGTATGACCAGTGCCTGAGAGCCTGTGACGATCCATCGCTAACTTTCCTGTGTTTGATTAAGAAACTGGAGGCAGAGCTTTTCTTTTTGACCCAAAGCACCTTTTCTCGGTTGCACTGGTGATCCGTCCCCTCCTTCATATTGAATTTATTCATATTATTTTTCCCTCCCAGCGTTCCCTGTCCACGTTAAAAAAGATGACTGTATTTCTGCAAAATAGCTAAAATGATCAAATCATAATCCCTTTCTGTGAAATTGAGAAATAAACAGTCTTACCTTAATTCAGTCAAAATTTCATCCGATCAGAGTGAAAAAAAAAAAAAATCAACAGATCTTTGGCTTGACCATTAAGCCGTTGAGCTAAACAATAAAAGAACATAAAAAATGCTTGTACGGTATGTCAGAATATCTCAGGCTTTATTATGTCCATATTAAATTATGCGACGGATGAGCGGACTAGAGGCGCATAATTTATTGAAAGAAATGTAGTTTCCTCCAATTCGCCTTGCTAGCTAAGGTTGTCAAACTCTGACAGCTGGCACAGATCAGGACAGTGTGTTGCATTATGGCCGTCCGCTGGTTACCATGGAGTTGCATTAGAAAAGACAAAAAGCATTTCTGGCTAATTTTATTACAATACAGGAATAGCCCACATAATGTGCAACAGTAATTATGTTTAGCACAGTGCGCCCACGCTCTCCCTCAGTGATGAATGAGGAACATTGACCACGGTCTCCTAGTTTTAAAATCGCCATTAGCCTATGCTACTTAGGGCCAGAACATTTCACATTTTATGCTCATGATGTGCCCCACCACTGAAATATTCATTTGTTTTAATTGTGCAGGTTTTTTTTTTTTTACTACCGCAAAGACAATAAACATGTTCCCCAAGTGTTGCAAATCAGAAGTCTGTTTTTTTTTTCTGTCTCCACGCTAAAATGTGAAAGCGCTTGTCCAAACAGTGGGGTGGAGCTCCTGTTCCATTCCACAAAATAACAACTTGAAATGTTGTCCCCCCTTTTCAACTAATGGGCTTATTTCTGCATCGTCAGTCATTCTCTCCTTGGGGAATATGTAGTCTCAGTATAAAAAGCTTTTCTGCTGTGAACATTACAACCTCTTAGCATAGGGGACTCGCAGAAATTAATGCCAAATGCTGGAATGCGTCTCCAAAACTAAGGCTTTTTATTCTTGATTCTTGATTCTTCAAGATAAAGGGATTTCTTTAATATGTTACTGTTGAGATCAGAGTAGACTGCTCTCTAAAGATTATTTTTTAGTTTTTTATAGTGATAAAAACAAGTAAATGCTTTCACAGAAAATAAGGAGCTAATGTAACAGGACTTTTCTTTGGACAAAGTGTCTTTTAAGGAGAAACGTGGTGTTCTTGTGGGTTAATTCAGTATTTTAAAGCTTTGTTTCCGCTCCTCTTTCACAAACTCCTCTTTTCTTCTGAATATCTCAAACTTTTCCACAATATTTGCAGCCCATTCCTGTCCAGAAAATTACAAAACTTCCCTGGGGCACATAAAAATGTCCAGTGTGCATTCCTATATGCTGTCCAGTAATCTCTCCTTGGCTTTATTGAGAAAATAATTTGTTCCTCTAGGAGTCCTCGGCTCACAGCCTTGAGACGTAGCTGTTTGATTTCCTGCGTTGGTTTTTTAGAGATTTTTGCTGGGGGACCGGAGCCCAGGCTCTAGTGCCATTTGGAGGAGACCCCCATGGGCGCCTCTTTACTTTCTTGTGCTCTCTTAATTTCATTACTTTGGTGTGACCTCAATTAGCAAAGACTTGGGTTCAGGCTGTGACATTCTGCTCACAGAAGAGAAACCCCAGTGTGAAGTTAAGTCTTAGTGAAGAAGTGAGAGGTGCCAGAAGTCTTACATCCAGATTTAGCATCCTCTGAAGTTTTAAAATGATCTTTTAGACATTCTGTTGTCAGATTTTATTCTTAAAACATAAACTGCGCGCAAAAAGTTCAACTATTTCGTCAAATCAACCAAAACTTGAACGATTAAAGCTTATTTCTGCAAGGAATTGATCAGAGGAAGTAATGCAGAAAAAATAAGTGATGCTCTGAGATGCCTTGAGCTTTAATCAGAAACATTGCACGCCTTAAAGTCAAAAGCAAACGTTTATAATGTCTCTAATATCCCACTTCAAGCCAGTAGTATGTTAAATAAAAAGAATCCCACCCTTCAAGTCCTTCACGCTTTCACACTTAGGCAGCGCAGAGGCATGGGGAGTCAATATGTCAGCGTTTATGGATGCCCTGCGGAGGTGCACAGGGCTGTCAGGCCTCTATTCATGCTCTAATGGCCCCCTGAGGAGCTCGTCTCTCTGGGCTGAAAAGGCCGGGAGGCCCAGTGGACGCCCTGTTGTTGAAGGTGAGCATGCGCTCTCATGGACGCGCTGCGCCTTCATCCATATGACAACAGCCATAAAAGAGCATCGCTCTTTTATGTTTGAGGTGCTCCCCACCTCAAACAGAGAGAAGGGGGCTAATTGTTTGTTGTGAGAGCCAAAGATTATAGAGCCTCCCATCTTTCTTTCTCCCTTGCTTTTTTTCTCCTTTTTTTTAAACCCCCTTCTTCTTCTTCTTCTTCTTTTTTTTTTTTTTTTCCAAGGGCTGTGATTCTGTCAGAGAAACAAGGGAAGAAAAGAGGAATGTTGATCCAAGACAGGCTAAAAAAACTCCCACACTGGCAGGCAGAGCTTACTCGTTAAGTTGCAAAAAGCTAGCCCCTCTTTTTATTTCATCACATTGTTATTACACTCAGTTGAAGTTTGCATGGAGTTGTAAAATGTTTCACAAGTTGTTTTAATAATCTTTCTCACACACTTGACCTGAAATGGATTTTTTTTTTTTTGTTTTTTGGCACAAGTGCTCCTGGCCAACAACCCCTTGCTGTAAACCTGTAATTGAAAAGATAGGAATGAGATCAATCTAAAACCACTGATATCTGCCTATAAAAGGTTGGATTTTTAATTGTTGTACAGATTAATATTCACCTAAATGACAAGTTATGAGCCAAAAAACATCCACAGACAACCAGGGGAAGTTTTTTTACAAGATCAAGTAAACAGCTGTGTTGATGTTTTCTGTATATTCTGTCTGGAATATTCAATTGCATGCAGATATCCACAGGAAAAGATTATTCAGAGACGATCTGTGTTTAAAGCGTTATGGTTATCGCTGTCTTCTATCTTGTATTCACATAAGAGTCCTATCTCATACATCGTAAATGCCTTGAATCGCTTGCCTCTTTTAAATTGGCAAGCCCTTCAGGACGAACAGGCAAGTGTATTAAACTGAGATGCCGCATCATTCTCCAAAAAATGCAAATTGGGAAGTTGTTAGTTATTTGATGTTGCTGCACGACCCCCCCCCCCCCCCCCGCCCCCGAAACATCCCTCCACTCCAGTGTTGGTGGTTGAATCGCATGCAGTCCTAGGGACAGGCAGGGCTGTTTATATGCAGGCCTGGAGCAGAGAAGACAGCGCAGAGACAGATGCATGTCAGAGATAGCAGATCCCATCTGCGGCAGATGCCTCTTATCGCAGGCCTGTTTGCATAATTAGGCCTTTTGATATTCACTCCCTCTGACTGACAAAAAGTATAATTGCAGTATCAAATACGACAAAAGGTAGGCACAAAATAAACAAGTCAACATAAATAGGGAGAAAAGATGCGGTGTTATTTTTGTCCTGTGGGAAAAGAAGAGGGAGGAAAAACAACATTTTGAACTAAATCTGCTGTCAGTCTCAGTCAACTGGTGTTACTCGGTGCTCAGAGGCTGGTCCTGTGAATGCCTGCAAAACACTGAGCGTGAGGCCTGATTGTAATTATGCTGGAACTAATATGCTTTTCAAAATGAGCCATTATGAGCTAATGCTGCACTGCCAAAGCCCTGTCTGTTTTTGTCCCACTGTCTTGAACAGTTTGCAAAGGTATGCCTGATATTGAGGCCATGGGTTATGATATCAGAGAACAGAGATGGGCGCTACTTTACTTTACGCTGCTTTTAAGTGAGTTAGAGTGGAGGTCATTATTGGACCTGTTGCCCTTTAAAATTATGACTTTGCCCTGTACTTGCAGCAATGTTTTATAGCACTTTTGAAAGACCCACTCCAAATGAAAAGTGTTTTTGATGTTTTGAACATGTTCTTGTAGCATTTTTCTCACGATGGAGGAAATATATGAAAGAATTTAAGATAAAACTGCAATTCTAGGTATTTATTCAAATCGTGATGGATCAAGAGAAGATGAAAACCAGCAGATTGAAAAAAAGCTCGAGTATTTTTTTACTCGCCAACTGCCATTGGAAAGGCTAAAATCTCCCTTCTCCGCTACAAATCTGATGCATCCACTTGTAGACAAATTGGTCCTATAACGTCTTCGTTTTCCTCGTCCGGGCTGCCATCTGGCTCATAACTGTACAGCTGGATAGCTCTGATATTGTTTGCCATTTTTTGGGGAACTGTATGGGGAGCTGTAAGCTAACGAGAGAGCAAAATCATGCTGTGATTTTAACGTAAGCTAACTTCCGCACCAACACTCCAGCCCACAACCCAAAAGGCAAATTTCTAATGAGCTCCTCCCGACGTGCAGAAAACATCTTAAAAATGACACTTTTTTGGCTAAAAACTGCATAATCATAATCAAAAGACCACTGAGAACAAGTTTACAATAGAAATGAAAGTCTAGTTGGAGTGGGACTTTATTTTTTTTTCTCATTTTACGTAACACAAACAAGTAAAAAAAAATAGCAATGTCTGTATGTGTCATACAAACATTTTTGGAGAGGCAAAATTAAAAAAATATATACATTTTCTTGCAAGTTAATCAAACACATGATAGCAATATGTTAAGTATGCATCAGACATGTGTAACCTTATAGATCAATTAGTTCATATGCCATAATAAATGGACAGCTGCCTGTTTTATTAGCATTACCTCAGCTTCACTGGTGTAAAGTGAACAGTTTAAGCATGGTTTAAAAAGAGAACCCTTGATGGAGTGTGGAGGGGAGGATGAGGAAACTTAGTGATGAGGATCCCAGCTGCTTGTGGTCTCTTTGGAGGGTCAGCAGAGGAGCATCAGAGAAGAGCGTGTTAACCTCACAGTAACCCTTAAACTATTAACTTAGAGCGCAGGTCATTTAAGAATAGATCGTTGTCTCATTGTGAAGACCTGATTGGAATCAAAGCCACAGTTGCAGTGGAGTGAAAACACCAAACGTATTTTCTCCACATCTTCAGGACATTTTCAGACATTTTTAACCATTTTTTTGGTTTCACATATCACCAAAAATAAATGTTCAGCCAGTTAAATCCACCATAAAGGTCACTGTTTTTTTGTTCCGAACAGCATTTTAAAGTGTTACTGCTATGCACATGCTCCTTGTCTCCACAGAGTTTCACAAAATTCCCCTCTGGCAGCTTTTTGCGTAATCAGATGGACAAACAGACAAAGAAAATGACGACGATTACATATCAGCTCTCACCTTGCTGGGGGAGATATTGGATTTGATAAAGATGGAGAAGCAGAGTATTAAAGCTATTGCTGTGGCTGGTCCTCCCTTCATACTGAATCCTATTTCTTAGCAGGTTCTTTATTCTCCAGCATTTCAATGTTCAAAGGAAATGAGGGGGCAGAAGAAAAGCTTATTACACCAGAAGACATTTGAAAGTAATTCTGCGAGGTTTTGAAATATCTCCTGGAATTTTATTTGACTTTATTAAGGGGACAACACATTGCTGTGGTCCTGTTATGAATTGTAAATCTGTTTACTGTGATTCTCTCTATGCATGCTAAGAATTTGCATTTATTGTCAAAACTCTGCAACATTAATTTATATGTATTTGTTATAATTGTAATGTTGGTCAGCTAAATCTTTCAGAAGCCATGAAATCCATGAAAATGGGAGTCAAGGTAGCTTTGACTCAAATAGCTCCCGGTGTTATTTTTCATCTTAATCAAGCATTTGCACTGACAAAGTAGAGTGTAAACCTGATTAATTCCTATTTATAATTTAAATCATTACCGGGGTAAACCTTAGAGGGCCCCCGGAGGAGAGTACACAGCACTAATCGTGCCCAGTGGATGGGACATAATTAGATTCTAATTGGACAACAACTAATGAGACAAGGCATGAGTGGTTTATCAATATCCAATGAACCTTTGAGGGGGAATTACTGCAGTCGTATTGTACAAAGGTCTAATCAAAATGTAGCTTTTTGTGGCTGGCGGACCTTTAAAGAGTTGACCTCGGCAGTCGTGCATGGATTTAATTCAGCCGCATTTTATCTTTGGTAATTTAATCTTTTGTAATTTAGAGGCACCTCTGAGGTAGTTGCTTTCTTTCCATTGTGGTGTATTCCTTCTCTGTTGCAGCCTGAGTCTCACATCAACAAAGAGATCAGCCGAGTGTTATTTTCTGTCCCTCTCCCACCAAATACAGTCGGCATATAGATGAGTTTTAGACCCTGATTCCTATTTGGCTTCATGCAGCAAACATCGTGTTCCATTTTGCCTTACTTATCGCAGACAGAGCTGTTGACCTTCTGGTTCATGTACAAGAGCAGATGTGTTGCAGTTTAATGATTCTGTTGGTATTTAGTTGTCATTAGCTTAGTGGCACATCTTGCTAAAGAGGTTTACTGGTGTAGGAAAGCCAATGCAAACAACGAAAATAACGAAAGGGGATTTTTTTTTTTGGTTTCTTTCCTCAAACTCCTCTGAACATATGTCCATCCCGACCCCTGATTCCTCCCACTGAGACACAGAGGTGACTTTGGAAAGGGATCTGCAGACTGCCGGGCTGGTCTCAAGTGTCGTCATGGCAAGTTACCGTGTAAATGAATGTACGCTTTTTCATGAAAACCAACAAAGGGGTTATGTGGTGTATGTACATATTCAACTTTGTATGTTCAAGGGTGTCTGCAGTGGTGTGAGCGTGTGCTTCAAGAATCAATCTTTATTAAAAGGGATAAGACTGAAGAATTGATTTAATGAATGCGGCCTCATGTCCTGCAGCCACATGTAATCCGTAGAGAATCATTGCATGAGCTCAGGGGGACAAAAAAAATGTTCGTAGAAGACTCGTAGAGTGGTCTGTAATGATAGTCTCCACATAATCCCATAATTCCTTGTTTAATTAAACTCTGGAGCTGGCCTTGAGACTTCGCCAGCTCTGTTGCTCTTTTGTTCTCACAGTTGTTATTTGGAAGCAAGGTCTGATGATTCCTTTTTTTTTCTTCCACTTATGCTAAAAGATTTGTCAGAAGTAAAACCAATGTGAGTTGGGAGACTCAGGTGAGCGTCTCCAGTCGAGTCGAACAGCAAAAGGTCTCCGTCAAAGGCAGAAATCTCTTCTTGCACCCTCTTTTTTAAACATCTCCCTTTTTTTTTGTCTCCCACACGTTCTGGACTGTGCATGATGCAATCCAACAAGGCCTAGAGCAAGACTGGCACATCACTCCGCCTTGTCAATGTCTCAATGGGAAAATTATGAAAATAAGAATTTTATGACATGAAATGAAAAGGGCCATGTAGTTTGAATAGACATGCAGAGGAGGTGAAAATGATGCAATTTTCTAAATTCAGTTATAATGGTAATGTGCAATGCTAATGCGTATTTGCTGTCAAAAATTCCCCTGTCGGCCTGGATTGTGCAGCTTTGAGCTGCATCTATATTTCTCAAGCAAAAATTCTGCTCAGTTGAATGCTTGAAAAGTAATGTCAAATGTGCTTTAATTCATTTATTGACAGCAGGTGGAAACACACGGGAACTGAATGGATTTAGTGTGATATTGTGCTCTATTTTACACAGTTTGGCTAAGTTGTGTATAAGCAGTGCACCCTGGGCCATTGACAGAGAAAAGCAGGGTGAGGAGCAGCAAGGTGGTCTGTGCAGATTAACCCCTCCACGCACCAGCACCCCTCTCCCTCTCAGCTCTCAGCCTTCACCGCCTCTGGGGCCCCGCTCAAAGGCAGGATTGTATATCAGGGCCTCTTCTATGTTAAATAAATATCCACAGATTAAGATAATATTCTCCCAGTTGTGTATTCAGAGTAGAGTAGCTGTCATTTGAATCCTCTCTGATGCCAAACCTCCTTCTCCACAACAACAAAGGAGGCTCTTTTTTAAAATGCAGATAACGCTGCTGTTTCCCTCTAACAGCCCTCCGTTAATTCTCACAAAAGACTCCCTAACTTTGGTTCGATTGTGTTATCTCACGGAAGGCCCCCTCTGCACCTTTCTCTTCCCCTCAGGTAGCCGCACAGACGACGGTTCAGATGTGGATTCGGAGCCTGATTTGCCTCTGAAGAGGAAGCAGAGGCGCAGCCGCACCACCTTCACTGCAGAGCAGCTAGAGGAGCTGGAGAAAGCTTTTGAGAGGACACATTATCCTGACATCTACACCAGAGAGGAGCTGGCTCAGAGGACGAAACTGACGGAGGCGAGAGTACAGGTCAGATCCAAAACTGTGTGAGCCTCCGTAACTCAAAACTTACTCTGAAAACCATGAAACTGCTGTTGTGGCTGTCAAAACAGTTGGTACTACATCAAATCAAAGGGTCCTAATTCTAAAGTATCCGCTTCCTGATTATATATTTATTTATTTATTGTTTGTTTGTACAGAAAAAGTCAAAAATTCTTCAAATTTGAATTGTTTTCTTTAAATAAGCAAAATGATAATAATAATAATTTTTTACATTTGCCAATAGGGTTTTTTAAAACTGTAGCGGTCTCACGATTAATCGACACAATCAATGAATGGATTCTATTCCCACGATCCAACCAGATCAATCTCTTTGAGGCAAGTTATTAATCAATAAACCATACCATTACAAAATCGTTTCAAAATTAAATAAATCTATTATAAGCAATATAATTGACATTTGGTAAGTTTATTTTTCTGTAATGTAAAAACATCCAAATGCCAAAACACCGGACAACACATCTGTGATGGCAGCAAAAAAAGATCAACCATCATTCCGGTCCAATGTGTGGAAACACTTGGAATTTAACAAAGACAAGACCATACAGTGAGATAGAATGTTCTAATAATGTTCCCTTTGGATTATTTTGATGTGGAAAAACAACAGTGGGCTGAATTTTATGAAGCTAAAATGTGAATGCATTGGACATTCACTACTGTTCATTTTTTTGTTTGTGCACATATTTAATTTACACTTGATTATCTTGCAAGAAATACAAGGAATCTGGAAAACTTCACCTGCACTGTTCAGTAGCAGATATTTATCTCTGAGTCACACTGGTTGAAGTTTTGGATAGAGATGTTCTGGATCCATTTAGGTCAGTGAATCAGATCGTTCAAAATGAACCAATTTCCACTATGAATTGTATCGTCTGCCACAAATTATGATATGAATCAAATCGTTAAAATGAATCGTTACACTCCTAAAGATTAAACTTAGATTACTTTCTTTTTGAAAAACTTTCTTATTGAGATTATTTTTCTTGCAAGACAGAAAAAAAGACATTTTTTTCTTGAAACAAGGGTCTTTTTTCTTTCTTGAGATTCAGTTTTTGCAGTGTAATTGAGTGATGGGACCTCAAAGTGAGCCTTATGTTGAGCAGAAAGAGCTTCTTCCATCAGCAGTGGTTAAAAAGCCTTCAGAGGTCTGTACAAACAGCGAAAAAGACACCACTTGTTCTTCCAACCAGAGCATAGATGTATTCATCTATCAAACCATGTTCCCCTTTTATCATAGCTCACTGTGAAATTTTGGGGAGTTTGCTTTCCATTATTACCCTTCATGTTCAAACGCTTGACAAGAGAGACTTCCTGCTTCCACACTCCCGAGCAGCGAGCTCGCTCTGACAGCCTGAGTGCTCCTCAGTTGTATGTGAGATTGAAGAAAGATGTGTACAGTAGAGTTACAGCAGCAGCTGTTCCCCCAACGATGGAGAAGCAGAGGGAAAAAGGGGAGAGAAAGGGAACGCATTCCTGATGGATTTCTCATTTCGGCCTTTGGCCAGGATCTCATCCCAACACTTTCAAGCTTGCCGCTGCTTGTAAAACCCTCCACATATCACACAGGGCTCCTCATCCTCTCCAGGGACCCCATGCCCCGACAACAACATTAATCAATCAGCCACTTGTAGTAAAAAAAAAAAAAAAAAAAAGCGAGTGAGGGGTGTGTAGGTTATCCCTCTCTTCTTACCACAGACTCACAGACTCACATTAAAACTACCCAACTACTCCTCACCGCATGCTAACTGTTCATCACACTGCCAGCACGCAGCTCTGGTAACTGATTCCACACGTCTTTGTCTGTCTTGAAGCCCACCCCCACCCCCAAAAACATGCAAGAGTGTCCAACATATCTGTGTGTTTCATAATTCACTCAGAATGATCGCATGGTTGTTTGAACTCCTGTTTGGCTGCAAACAGAGGAGAAAAAAAAACAAATAAAGATTCTGCTGCTTTTTCAAGAGTGTGCGTTTAGTGGTGCAAATCTTTCTCCAGGCTTTTTTTTTTCACAGCTCTATTCCGATATATGACAGACTTCCACCTGGGCACAAATAGTAATTATTCATTTCGCCTCCACGATCAGTTTGAAAATGTTTGACACTTCCATGAATTAAACGCCATACATCACTACCAAATCGGAGTCCCCAATTGGTCAAAGTTCAGCTGGTTTAACTTTCAATGGACGCGATCAATGGATGCACGTTTCTTTTAGGTTTTGAAACGGACCTGCATAGCTAGAAGTGAATGCGGAAGCCTAAAATGCTTAAATGTGCGCGTTTACATAGACCTTTCACTGGAATGCGCGTTTCCAAGCCTAATTATGACCATGCTGATTGAAATGAAAAATAAAATAGTAAAGCTTAAACATAAAGTTATCAGCTTCACCATTAAAACCACAACAAAGTCAATGATCAATGCATTTTTTGCAATTCTTTGCAGTTAGATAATCGACTTAAATAATCTCATGTGAAAACCTGAGGAATTTGAGTCATGGCTATAATTTGTTAATGCTGTTTTCCTCTTAATCTAATTTCTTAAAGCTTTGAAAGTCTCAAAAGGTCAACTCAAACTTAATTTTCTAAGAATGCTTTAAAGAAGAAGAAGCTCTAGTAGCCAAAATAAATGCCCTTCGTAATGCTGCAGTTTGCATGCTTCAAGGAACAGTTTTTCTGTGTACGCTCGTATGTAAACTTTGAGAAAAATCATTTTTCTTTCTTCCATAAAATGCTTGTTTAACTAATATAATATAAAACCAAAAAGCGAAACAAAGTCCCACACCAGGCTTTCACAAGGGTGCCCACATGGCCCTCTGTGAATCAGAGGAGAGGACAGCCTTTGGCCAGAGTGCAAAGCTTCTCCAGAACAGCTGCAATGACGCATCCTGCAGATGTCCAGACACTTAACTACAGTTTGGGGCTCACAGAGAAACTGGGGGGCTGTGGATGAGTCTCCAACACTCATATTTTACCAGGAATTTGTAAGCTGTCATGCTTCTCTGTCATCCATTTGTCATTAAACATGGTGATAATGTGGAAAGCAGTTTTTAGTCTGGGGCAAAAAAAAACTTGCGCCAAGAACCTCAGTAAAAACGGACCATGAACGTGTGTCGTCAATTAAACTGGTGAATTCTTACGGAAGTGACAAGTGTTTGGCTCAGCTCTGACTCCAAACCTAAACTCATAAACACAGCTACCCCCATTGTCATTTTAAGTACCTCTCACCATCTATCTTGGTCAGCGCAACTGCCCCTTCAGCTGAGCTACTGGCGTTCCTTTACCAACGCGAGCCCAGCAATGGTTTTATCACCCCACCTGACAAATTGTGTGATGTGATCCATATCTCTCAGCAATTAGTTCCAGGCTGTCTCAGTTGGAGTGGATGCTGCCAATTCTACCTTCACTAAATCCTCCGCTAATGCTGTGTGCTCTTTCCCTTTCCATCTGATAACCTCTGAGTTTTAACAGAAGCGGACAGCAAAGCCATTCCATGAGAGCATCATCCGTGCGTGCGTGTGCTCCCTCTGAGGGGAGGACCAGGTGCGAGACGCGTTCAGGAGAAGGAGATGTGTAGGCAATGAGCTGAAGGTCGTTGTAAATCAGCTCTCACGGATGAGGCAAATTACATTGGCCTCCTATTTAAGCTGAAGTTTTTAAGAGACTGAGAGCAATACTGAATGTTGGCTGAAGCTCATCATCCCAGCATGCCACCGCCAGCTCGCTTTACCAAATCTGTCACATAGGTCCTCTTTCATTACCAATAAACATTCTGCATGTAGCTATTATAGTTAGTGGAATCTAATAAGGCATAAGCATGGCTTTTTGCGAAGTGTGGAAATCAATTTGGTAAAAGTTTCCTCCTTTATCTGTGGCTTGCGCAAGCCTAAATGAGAGCACAGGGAAAACGCCCATTTGCTGGACTTTTTTAGCTATAGATGATGGAGCAGGATTCAGCTGAAGCAGACGCACATGCATTTAACTGCATGGTTTGTAAATCACAGTGTCCTGATAATGCATCAAGTTTCAGTAGCCTGCTATGAAAGAAAAATCACAACAAAGCGGAGTGGTCGCCAGCAAACCCAATAGGCAACTGAATTCCCGCAAGTGCTGGTTTACTTTTCATAAAGGAATAAATAGGATTTATGTAGGTTGTAGGGGCAAAATGGTTGCAATGCACCAATATGAATGTTCTAACACTTTCTTATTATTAGAATTTAAATGACTTTGGTACAGTGCTTCTGTACTCCTGATACTTATCAAGCTAATCCCACTCTCCTCACAAATTCACACTTCTAGCTACTTTAATTAGCATAGTGCCAGTCTGGAAGGCAGGCAGGGAGGGGAAAGAAGAGAGAAAAGAAGGAGGATGTGTGAGGCAGGAGTGTTGGGGGGGGGGGGGGGGTGGTGGATTGCGTGGTACAAGACAGAAAAGGATTTATATGTTGAAGCTGGTTGCATCACCTCTTTGCATTTTTGCGGGTATAAAGTCAGTGGCCCATTTTGTTTTGTCATTATCTCTCTCTGCTTGGTATTTATCTAACAAATGTTGCAAATTGGCTTCTGAAAGGCTTCACATATTCAGGTATTTGCTGCACTAAATCATGGAGGATTGTTTAGCTGAGATCCTATTGAATGAAAAACCAACACACGCAAGATATTTATTTTTTTGTTTTTATTTTCTCTGCAGTCCAATGTCATGCATGTACTATGCCGAGGGTGTTTTATCTCTGATCTGCAATGGCAGGATGTCATTCTTTTATTTTTTTTACTGACATTGAATGAAAGATTTAGATCTAAAAGACTAATTTATGTAGGAATTTATGATAAGGTAAAATTGCAGCACTGCTTGTGATCCTCCTTTTATGTCCTTTATTCTTTTTTGATTTTATTTATTCAAGCTGCGTGTAAGCCCTCCAAAACTTTTTCCACAGCGATCCACAGATGCAGAGCTGTGCAGTAAATGCAACCTTTTAATTTTACGAAAACAAGAGTGAGGCTCAGAACTCTGCTTTATACTAGTAGGCAGATTGGAGACATGCAGGTGGTGCTGCAGCTCTCTGTACTGCAAAGAATTAAACCGGATTGAGAGCAGAGAAGAATCTGGCGTCCAAGGTGACTTTGTGATCAGGTTCCAGCCTCAGAGTGCAGCCTCAAATCCTCAGCTTCAGGCTGTATGTTAGTTCAAGAGTGGATGTGTGAATGTGCAAGAATGCACTAGTATTGCATGCATTTGTGTGATAACATATGGGCACACGTGCATTGCCACTTGAGTGTAGGTTTATCCCTGTCTGTACTGAGAACCTGAGGACCGTAGAAAGCCACTCTACGCTGCACAGTTTTGCTCCCGTATCGTTGGAGTGGATGTATAATGCATCAGTTCCTTTTTTTTAAAAAAAAAAAAAAAGAAGCTGGATTGTATTTTGTAGAATACACCATGTTGTTAAAGTCATGTGTTTTTTTTGCCCCAAATTACAGCAAAAATACAGAAAAGGAGTTAATTCCAGCAGATTACAACGATGATGTGCATTTTTAATCTGTAGGACCCCAGCTTTTTCTTTTCATTTCACAGTCTTAGAGCCCCAGTTTAGCAAAATTAACTAATGTGGCACTACAACCCAAAATGTGATGTCCATGCATGTGGATGCCAGGTCCTAAGAGGGTACGGTTAACTAACATCTAAAAATTCAAGTTATCTTCTCATCACAGGTGTGCATTCACTTAAAAAACATTTTAAAAGAAACAAAACAAATATTTAATTTCAATTTTCTGACAAACACACCTGAGTGTTCATAAAAAATACACAAATCTACCAAAGAGGTTAAAATGAGTTTTTTCTTCAACATAAAAAAGAGTTCTGACATTAATTAGGTTTGATTTAATATTAAGCTACCTAACATTATTCTGAGAAAAGGTGCGACCAAACGTTTTTCATAAGGTTTTAAGTCAAATGCCCCCTCCCAAAAAAAGGAGTATCAAATTCAACCCTAAAAGAAGGGAAAGTGGTGTCAATATTTAAGTGTTTTTGTGTCTGCTGTGATTGAGCACCTCCTTCCTAAGCTTGGATGACAAAGGCCGAAGGAAGTTAAAGTGAGCATAAAAGAGAGGTGGAGTGAGTGGATGAGGTCGGAGGTGAAGTGGCACAGCGGGGTGGGGGGATCGGGAGGGCAAAGTGGGAAAAGGGGTGCCCCTCATCCCCCATCCATGCTTCCCCCCTCCCTCCTCTGGGCCAGGCAGCTGTTTGTCTGGCCCAGTTGGGGCTTAGTTCACGTCGGAGCACGCTCCACTACATCCCAATAGCGTAAATTTCATTGGAGCCACATTTGTTTTGGAATAGCTGCTTGAGGGATTCGGGACGGCTCTTTGGAAGCAATCGGGCTTGAGATGAAGAGTTCCTGTTGGTTTTCCATTTGTACAACTGAAGTTTGGCCTTTTCAGCAGCACTCACACGGCCAGCCGCAATCGCCTGTTGCATCTTATTTTCCATCCCTGTAAACCGAGCCAAAGGCGGAGAGCGGAGAAAGTCTTTACAGAAGCAGCGGCCTGGGTGTAAAAAGAACCACATTTGAATTAAGATCTCTGCGAGGCTGAGATCCCTTGTAGGCCTATATGAGTTCTGTCTTATGTATGTTTGCGTGTGTAAAAAGAGGCAGCCCCCCAACAGCAGAGTATGTCGCTGTGTAAGTCCCCTTGAAAGTGTCGCTCTTTAAGACCTGTTTAAAAGGGACGCCCCCTCTTTGTGTCCACTGTTCTCTGTGGCGTATGGAGGGGCTTTTGTCCCCCTCTTTCATGTGCTCTCACAATAGCCCTGGCCGTTTGAAACACAACAGTAGATGAACTGCGCTGACAGTGTATTAAACTCTGATGAATTGCTTGTGCGAGGCATAGATCAATGTCCTTCAACCCCAAGCACACAGTGAAGCCTTAGCCTTGTCTTGGTTAAATGGAACAGGTTGCTGGCTCCTTTCAAAAGAGCCTGATTATATTCATGTTTTGTTGAAGCAGAAGGCTTTTTAAAATGTGTAAATCTTTTGCCATTCTAAAGAGTCCTATTTTTCCCCTTCCATTCAAGAAACTGACATTGTGAGTTTATTCTCTGGGTGCTGCTCATTTCTGTGATATTTTTGCTGAAACTAGATTTGAAGCTAAGATTCAACAACTTTTTTCTTGATAAAACAGACATAGAAACTTAGAAAGATCACATGTGATTTGGTTTTCAGAGAAGTGATGTCCCTCTTCAAATATTCTTGACTTTACAAGCACTTTTGGAGCGTATGATGTACCAGATAGAAGCCCACCTCTGACCTTTGAATGACTTCTACCCCATGAAAGGGGCTTAGAACGGCTGGTTTACACAGATTGTAGATTCAGCCACTTAAGAATAACAGCTCCAACAGAAGCTGCAGCCTAAAAGCTTGGAAACAGAGTTCAACCAGGCCCGCTGAGCAGAATAGCAACAGCAAACAGGACCAAGATATGCATGAACTGAATAAAAAAAAAAATTAGATTGTTTTTCTCTTCAGAATGTAAGTGTGCTGAATGTAATCTTCCAGGTGTGGTTCAGCAACAGAAGGGCTCGGTGGCGTAAGCAGGCTGGAGCCAATCAGCTAGCAGCTTTCAACCACCTTCTTCCCGGAGGGTTCCCACCAACAGGGATGCCAACTTTACCCACATACCAGCTGCCTGAGTCCAGCTACCCCAGCACCACCCTGTCGCAGGGTAAAACTTTTGCAGGCTGCTCTACACAAACATACCCCTGACGTTAATCGAATTCAAGCAAAAAATTACATTATTCCTGTTTATTAGTGGTATGCTTTCACACGTTATGTACATGTTAATAAGGTTGTATGAAACATGTGCTGCGCATAAGAGCCATAGAGCAAGTAGGTATCTTTCGTAATCACATCTTTGCCACAGTAAAAAAAGACACAAAGTCTCACACTGAAGTTCCACGTCAGCCTCCTCCACATTTCGTTTGTTTTGTAAAACTATTTCCAGTAAGAACAATTATTTTCTGACACATGACCCAAAACACATAAGCCGAGCTGCAGCTAGTTTGAGATGCTGGCACATGTTTCCTCGTACATGTTTTTATATGGTGTTTGTGTTTTGGTGTGTGTTCCTCAGAGGGCAGCAGCACTCTCCACAGACCCCAACCACTGCCTCCCTCCTCCATGCATCAGGGAGGCCTGAGTGCTGACAGCAGTTCTGCTTACGGCCTGTCGTCAAATCGCCACAGTTTCTCCAGCTACTCTGATACTTTCATGAGCCCCTCAGCAACCAGCAATCACATGAATCCAGTTGGCAACGGGCTCTCCCCACAGGTCAGTCCACATTGTCCAATATCTGCAAAAAAGACATGCAGTTATGCTGCCTCATAAGGTGCAATTATCCCTCTTTAGTCTGCTTCGTCCCTGTTGCTCTTCTCCTTCATCAGAATGTGTAATTGTATTCAACTGAAATTAAAAATTTGAAACAGCATGTTCAGCAAAATAACTGCCAGGGTGGGCTTTTATGTTCGCCTTTCCAAAGCCCTGGATTTATTTTAGCTACTCCAAATTGCTACATTTGTAAAACAATTGGATTACCATCAACAAATTAAAATTCATCTTGATAGCACCGCAAGTGCTCAAGCTGCTCCAAACAGCGGTTTCGACTTTCCTGGGACATCTAAATCCTGCACAGTGCAGTGAGAATGCATGCAGATGAAATAATTAGCTAAAGCTTAAATATGTAGACCCATAATCTTCTTCGTGTAATTGTCTGCAGCTGCAAGAATATGCTATATGTGAGTTTGTTCATGTCTCTCTGAGCAGCTCTGTGTGACAGAGGAGCTTCATTCTGCTGGTCATTTCACTTCTGCGCTCGGCTGTTAGACTGATAGATTTCTGCCCTTTATTTTCCTTTCTGTACACTGAATTTTGCCGTCTTGGTGCATGGTATCGTGTGTGCAGTTTTTTCTTCCTGTGTTTACTAGAAAGGGCAGGATTTAAATTGTTAACCTCTTTTGGACACCTCAGTTAATGAGCGTTTAAATGTCACTCTATGGTAAGGGGTTGAGCTGTAAGTAGCACAGAATGGGAAATGATTTGTATTGATGCAAATCGTGTAAACGGAGTGAATTATGCACAATTACCCATCAATACTGGCCAGTCTTGCCCACCCTCACCAACAAGATGTGGTTAACAGGCAGAAAATAAGATTGAAATGGTGTGTAAAGAGTTGAAAATGAATTTCAATGCTGCATTTGTCCACAATTACCCCGTCGTTCACACGTGTTTTATTGGCAGTTTTTTTTTTTTTTTTTTTATATTTCTCAAAGCAGATTGGAAACATTCTTGGTATTACCCTCTTTCTTCAAAGAAGAAAGAATTAAGGATTTTGTGACAAAAAAGAGATTTTCTCTCCTGCTGCAGCGACGGAGGATAACACGGAGGCTCACAGCGTGTTTGATTGTTAATCGTGGCACCGCGGTTTTAGCTGCTAATGCTCTCGCTGCAAACCTGCAGAAAAACACCAGGAACGAAGAGTGATTTTAGCATTATTATATACATACTTTTTCATTAATGGGCTCCACTACTGGCATGGGGTGTCCTGTCGCGCTCTTTCCCTTTCTTCTCATGCAATTGGAGAATGTCGTGGGATATTAAACATTACATTTCCTGTCACAGTGAGGATTAGGACAGGAGCTTTTGGGCAACTGTACAGCATGGATTCAATTATTCTTTCCAGTGTGATTGATAAAGGTCTTTTCAAAGGCATACTTAACAAGCATTTTATTTGCACATTGTTTGTATTTTTAGTTTATTCTGCTACTTTAAAGTCACATTCTGGAGTCTGTGCATGTCTCATGGATGTTTTCATGGTACGTTGAGAGAGAAACGCTCTGTGTGCCAACAGAATATTGTGTGGCATTCCTATCAGTCTCCCAGCATGGAGATACATGTTCCCACCGTCAGCAGAAGGGAAGTTAACTTTCTGTTGCTGCATCCCACTGCGCTGGCCAAACCTTCTAACTTCAAAAGCAGGCATGTAAATATTCACTTATTCAAAAAAAAAAAAAGTGGAAAAAAAAATTACAGTGCAGAAGACTTTTAGAACCAATGTTCAGATTCTTTTCAGCTGTTACTTGGTGTATTCTTGCAGTTGAAATCAATAAAATAATAATAAAAAAACAATAATAACATAATCCCAACATCTCAAAGATACTATCGAGATAGGAGGAAGAATTTGATGCAGTTAGTTGCATCTGTTTACTGGAGATATGCTTGTGCATTGGTATGTGCAAGCTATTTCTTCAAGTGCTTGGTATTGATAGCGTTGCAGTTGCTGTAAAGATTGACAAATATTCTGTGATTCGCAGTAAATGGGCTGCGGTGGCGAGGTGCCATGTCTGTAATGGAATCCTGCAGCGTTCAGCAGTCCCGACAGGAGCTCTCTTCCATCCCAATCCCATAACCTATCCCGACAGCTCACATTTTCCCATTACAGGCAGAGGCAAAACCATCCACACTCCAAACTGCTTGGTGTCATTGTGGGACATACAATGTGTTTGGCCGGTTGAGGGAGGCAGTGTATTAAAGGGTCAGAGTGAAGCTGTGCCTGACTGGGCAAAAGGTATGAAACCAGAAGTGTGTTTTTGTTGTTGGTGTCCTTTCATTTACCAGCACAGCAGGTGTTGGAAAACGGAAAAGGCAAGGGCACGAAGGATGGGCCTTCTAGTATTTTTCAGCTCAAACCTCTCCGTTTTTACCATCATAGAGAGAAAAGTATGAAAAACCCAAACACGAACCCTTTTAATTGATGCTTTGATGGTCAAAAGTCAATTATTTCTGAAGAAATAGTTTTCTTTCAACAAAGCTGAGGATGGAAGAAGACCTTTAGGTATTTCTTTTTCCCAGATGATGTTCAGCAGACAGATTCATCGGCATTGCATATGTGTGAAAACATTTGGGTGAATTCCTCATCATTGCATGACAGGGACACCTGCTGGGGGAGGAAAGAAAACAACTGCTGGACCGGCTGCAGAGCTGGAAGATGAGCTGAATGGCAGAACTTGGGTTTCACTTTTGTGGGAATTTCTAGAACCCGGGAGGAGCAATTGTAGAAGAAAAAAGGTCTACAACTAAAGTGCTGTGTCCGCAACCAGGAGGTAGGAAGGAGCAAGTGCGCCTTCTTTAAGCTGGAGAGAGATGTTTTGGATAAGGATGTTGCTGTTTTGATGGGGAGGAAGTTGAAAAAGTTTTGCGGGGAACTTTTTTTTTTCTTTCTCACAGTTTTGTGAAAGTGTTTCGGAATGACAAGGATGTGTGAGTGTGTATACGAGCAGGGCCTTTGGGCTGTATGAGTGGGCTGGGCCTACACAAACACACACACACACACACACACATACACATACACAGGATCAGAGGCAGAGCGACTCTCACCCCTGCCTCCCTTTGATCTGTGTCCCCAGGCCTGCCTGCCCGCGCGGCACTGCACCGCACCACGCACGCTGACACCATGCTCACCAGCAACTCCCCACAACTGTCTGAGAGAGATAAGCCAGGGGAGACTCCAAACTGTGCTGCTGCTCTTCCATTAGCTAGCGCAGACGCTTCTTTTAAAAATGGGATGAATTATTTTTAAGAAGCAAGCTCTGCCGTTGCCAAAAAAGAAAAAAAAAAAGGAGAGGGGAAAATGTAAGGAACAATCTGGAGTGCTGGCTTCATTCCTCCTCCCTCCCTGACTTCTAACAAGACATTCTGCACCTGAATACCAATGAGAGGGGGAGAGACGTGTAGTCCCCCACATTATTAAAACTTGGGCATTAAGCCTCTCACCGGGCACTGTGTCAGCTGGCAGACTCCGCTGACAACAAATCAAAGGGGATGAGCGCATAGCCTGCATTCATTGCTCAGCCACTCACAGAGCAAGTGGGGGAATACATACTGGTTAATTAGAACTCCCATTAAAACAAATACTGTTTCAATTTGGCAAGTACAAAAAAAGATGTAAGAGGCTTTCAAAAAAGGAGACCTGCTGTTGGCAGTCACCAAGAAAATCCAGGGACTGTAAATCATATCCACTGGCTATACTGTTTCTGAACAGATTATTAGTGCTCGCTGTTGTTTTGCAACACTTTTGAACTCTGAGGAAATATTTTTTTTTCCACATCAAATGGTCCTTTGCAAGCAATGCAGTTGTCTTGTAACAGATTATTATGCAAACTTGTCAGCATCCGTTTTTGCTTGTGCTCGTTTTTCAAGTCTTTGAGGTCCCTATCAGAAATAGGAAGTGCCAGGTAAACAGCACACCGGTGGTTTTTGCAAAATGCGCATCCATGCACCTGAGCCATTTGTTGCTCGCTTCCTCTTTTGAGTCTCTCCTTGCTGCAGAGTGCTGCCATTTTGGTATTCATTCCAAAATATTTCTGGTTGGCGCTTGGTGTATTCATAATCTATTTTTCACCTACCAACCTTGCTTCCCTCCACTTGGCTTTTTGTCATCCAATGATGCCTTGCCAATAGTGCTTTGCATTCTCTCCCTCTCCCCACCTTCCACTCCTGCTCCAGCTTTCTCCCCTGGAGAGGCAGCTCTTCTCCCTACGCCCAGATGAAAGGCTATGGCGGACAATAAAAATGCTATTTAAATGCAAGGGTGTTTGTGTGCGGGTGAGAGATATTTCCTGCTGAAAGTGAGCTGCTGCATCCTGATAAATAGTAAATATAAGGGAATGTGATTTACATTTATCTTGCAGAGGCAGCCAATATGAATTTCAGTAAATCCTAGAAGATGGGGATTTAAGGAGGAAAATGACTGAGACTGATTCACATGCTGTGTGTCCCACGCAGCTAAAATGCCTATAAGGTGGAGAGTGGCACTGCTTTTATTAAAGTACGGGCGCAGACACTGATCCTATCTAAAACACTTATTACATATGGGCATACACAGTGTCACAAGCTCATCGGCAGAGATTCCCGTCTCATACGGACAGACAATGGTGTAAACAACAACAAAAGTAATAAAAAAAAACACACCTGTGGACAGGTGGAATATTTGTCACAAACTGGAGGTGACTCATTTCTCTAGCAGTTGGGGTTGTGGGAGGGTTCGGGGAAAAAAGGTGGGCTCTTTTTGGCCTGAACCGTCAATGCTAGCCCGACGTTTGAATTGTTGTCTAGCCCCATGCGGTTCCTGTTAGTTCCAGATGCCACTCTGACAGGTGCATGGCTGTGATTAATACTTTCTGACTTCTTCTCCCTCTCGGCATGTCCCCCTTTCTTTACTCTGCAGATTCCCCCTTTCTCTGTCACTTGGCAAAGCTCATCCAGCTGGTAGAAAGACTTCTTAGGGCAAGGGAAAAAAAAGAGCAGAAACATGTCAGCAAGCATCATTGCTCTTGTCTCTTCATCTGTCGCCTTTGACAATAGGATGAGAATGGAATGGTGCTGGATCCTCAGCTAGTTGTCTCGTGCAGCAGCTCTTCCCACTCACTCTCCAGCTGAGAGCTATTTCACTATTTATTTACATGTAATTATTGCTATGAGGTGCAGTTATTAACACTGTCAAGAACAATTTGACCTGACATTTTTCACTAGACCTGGCCCCTGCTGTTTTCAGCAAACAGCCTCCACTCCTCCTCTTCTCCCTTCTCCCTCCTCTTTTCCTCCCTCGATCTTCCTCGCCTTCCTCCCCAGAGCGCACACACAGTCCATGCCTCGCTGCAACCACTCTCCTGGAATCAGAAAATCTGCCGTTTAATTTAGAAGAGGCGTCTGTGCAAGGTGCAAAGAGTTGAAAGTGTGTGTGTTTGTGTGTGTGCCTCCACTGAGAGGGGGCCCTCTCTTGTTCCCACTGGCTGAATCCATCCCATAGTTACTCAAGCATATCACTAGCAGAGAATAGACGATTGCTCCCCACACATTCGCCAATTGCAGTCCAATAGATGGCATATTAACCTCTGGTTAGTGCAGGGGCCAAGTTTATAGCAGATACTGCGGAACGTTTAGGAGGGAGGCAACCTTCCTCTGCTTTCAACAGCTGTGCAGTCTTGACACGAGCAAAGTGGTCTAGAAAGGAATTAAAAATTTGCAAGGTGAATAGGTCTAATGTGAATACAAACTCTCATCTATTTTGACTTGTTCGAGCTTCTTTTGTATGCATGAACACCTACGGAGGAGAGGCAGGCGCAGAGGGGCAAATGGGTTGTGAGGAGTGACAGCTTGTTCCAGCGCCCGCTAATCGTCCTCATCTGTGCCTGGCTTGTCAATGCCCAGATTCTGTCAGTGCCAATCAGCAGCCTAATTGAACACAATTAGCGGCCCAACCCAACCCCGCCAATATGCATTTGATTCCTTAAAACCCACTTCCTCCTCTGCGTTCCCCACAGCCCGCCCCTCCATCCCCTCTACCTCTGGCTCTCGATCCTGCAGCGATGGTGGAAGACACTTCAGTTTTTATTAATGTGCTGCAGCTAATTAACGCGGTGGCACCCGGGCCCGTCATCTGCTGCCTGCCAGCATCCCGGCTGTCTGCTGCGGCCCCACGCCACCCCTCGCGCCACCTCCACCGTGACCAAAACGCTTTAATTCAATTTATGCAATCACTGTTATTTTTAAATAGTCATTTTGTCTGCTCAGATGTGGGGCCTTACTGCCCGCTGGGCCGGCCCTCTAATGTGAGGGATGGGGGAAGGGTGGGATGCTGCCGGGAGCTGACTTACTTTTGGGGGGAAAGGTCTGTGACATTTTTACTTGTTTGTTTGGCTTCTACATTGATATGTTGTTAATTTATGCTAATGTATATTTTTTACTCGTTTAAATTCCATAGTAGCGACTGTTTATGGAAAAATCTGGTCTGTTTGCAAAGTCGTGCACTTTCCAGACACTGGATTTGTGTCACTTGTGGGTCATGGAATTAAGTACTGTTCTCTTTCTGTAATCACACCCCCAGGACAGGCCTTCAAATATTGATCTGAAAATTCACTGTCATCACTGTGGATCTTTAATCGTTCCCTGTTGGAGTGAATATCAGCCAGGCAGATCTGCTAAGGTGCACAATGCTATTCTGCAGCGCGCAGATAACTTGCAGACATTTGGAGTGCTCATTCTTCCCTGTCTGCCCCAGTGACCTCTACCTAAGTTGAAGGTATATCTTGGGGGCATTTTGATTTGGGCAGAACGGGGTGGTATCGGTGACAGAAGAACTAATCCAGTATTGCACAGATTAAGAGTATTTGTGGAGTGAAGTGTGTTGGAGCTGGCGCTGGGTAAGGAACAGAAGGGGTTCCTATCAGCTCTCCAGGCAGGCTGGCCCTCAGGCCACCACAGTCCTAGAGGAGTTTTTGTACTTCCACTTGTCTTTTTTTCACTCAGTGTAGGTCTTTCCTTTGCCCCTTTTTTCTTTATTTCTGATTCCACGGACCATTCTCCATTTGCTCTCTTTACACAGGTAAATTATTGCTGTTTTAATCCAGTAAAGGCTGATCATTTAATCAGGTGCAACTGTGACATCTGCCACAACAAGAGTTATAATGTTTTTGGAAAGTTTTTAGTCACCTCCAGAAAAGTCTAGACCAGTGGTCTGCAACTTGACACTCTGGAGTCACTTGTGGCTCTTTTATGGCTCTTCGGCTTAAAAAATGCAAACAGTTTGAATAAATATTAAGCTAGTTCTGCACAAAAGTGTCTAGTTGTTGTTCAGAGGCAAACTTTATAAAGTGTATCATTGTGTTTGCATGTAAAAATAAAAAATAAACAAACATTGGATTCTTCACCAATGTGTGTTTGTTAATGGTGCACCAAAGTCACAATGATAGAAAATGCCATGTTTGACTTGGTCTTCTTGCATTTATGATTAAAGTGAATGTGCTACTACAGAAGGATCTTATTTGATACAGAGTGTACTTTATTTTGAAGGGAACTGTGCTGCTGTAAGTGGTAAATAATTTTAAATTGTTTTATATAGAAAAATACAACATTTTTATTGGTCAATTATTGTAAATATTTAAAAGCTACATATTATAAATGTTTGGATTAATGGATACAAATCATAAATTAAATGTATTATTTTTCTAAAAGGTTAAATGGGACCATATGACTCTTTTAGCGTAAAAGGTTGCAGACACCAGGTTTAGACAAGAGCCATTTGATGCATCAGACTTAAAGAAAGAAAAACATTATTTTCTGTTAAAATTTCTCTTAGACTTGGTAAATCCAAGTAATCCCCCTTTTTTTGACATTATCTATAGTAGTTTAAATATAATTAGCACATTCTTTATTTTTCTTTGTCAAGTTTTGATGCAGGTTTTTTTTTTTTTTTTTTTTTTGCATAACTTCCAGCGCCGCTCTCAGCTTTGTATGGGTTTTATTCCACAGCAAACACCAACAAAGAACAACTAGTTAAACATTCAAGCAAAATAAAAAAAAACATAATTGGACTGTTGAGGAAAATTAAGCGTCTCTTTTTGTCTAAAGTGTGCTATTTATTTATCTGAAAGGATGCACATTGTATCAATTTACACTTCCCCGCTCACTTTGCCACAGGCTGGGAGGCTCAGAAGTTGAGAGAATTAATTACTTTTTATTATTATTATTTATAAAGTAATCTATCTGCAGAGAACGAGGGAGGGAAAAAAATTGAGAGGGTGTGAGACAGAAAGGGAGGCAAGGAACGCCCTGGGGCATTGTCCTTTAAACTAGGTCCTGGCTCACATTATCTCCCAAACCAGCACTCATACAAAGTCAAACAACAAACGAACAACGGGCAGCTGAGAGCGCACTGCATGCTAGGAGAGAAAAAGAGATGAGGAAGAGGAGGAGGGTGTCAGGGAGGAAGGGAGAAACTCCTCTATCTGTGAGAGCTTTTTCTGTATTTATGCAAAACTTTAACTTGAACTCAGTAGTTGTCTCAATACTTTAAAGTGTGTAGCAGATTTTTTTTTCCTAACGTGACGTATTAGTATGATCACATTTAAAGCAACCAGTGACTAAAATGTATTTTGATGTCTAGAGAAGATTTTGCTTCATAAAATGTGTACAAAATAATCCTAATCCAAACAGTTTCTTATAGAAAAGTACCATAAGTTTAAATGCCTACTCCAATGAAATTTGTGTTTTTGGTATTTTTAAGACGTGTATTGTAGTATTTATTTAATGATGGAGGACATATATAAAGAAAATTAAGATTGAAAATGCATATCTGACCATTTTTTTTATTTAAATCATTGTGAATCAGGAGCAGACAAAAAAAAGTCAAAAGCTTGTAGCAGTGATGTAGGTGCTACAACCAGCGGGCCACAATTCTGATGGATCCAACTGGAGAGAAATAGATCCATGGACGTCTTTATTTTCCTCGTCCGAGCTGACATCTGGTTTAAATCTGGATAGCTCCAAAATTGCTCGCCATTTTTGTAACACCAGTAATGTTAGGTTGAGATCGTAAGGGGCTCTACTCTAGCAGGAGGCAGTGTAAACAAAGGATGATGGGAAATGAGGGAAGACTTACTTCACCGCCAGCAGGCCCACCCACAACTCAGAGGCAAATTTCTGATGAAGAACAGCTACTCTGCGTAAATTACTTCCTAAAAAACTGTTTTTTAAAAGAATTTTGGCTAAAAAATGCATAATCATAATTTAAAAACAACTGGGGATGCGTTTAAAATACATCAAAACATTGGTTGTAGTGGGTGTTTAAGGGCAGGTTTAAAAGTAGAGGACTTTTTCCTGATTAGACTAATGAAAAGAAGTGCAGTAATGAAACACAAAGACAAAAGTATGCACAGGAAACCAGGATCTGCCCTCTGAGGTGTGCCTCGTCCAAACTCAGTAATAAAGTCTCATTCATACAAACACGCGTCTCACCCGTGGCGGCTGACCCATCCTAATTTCCTAAAAAAGAAATGCCACAACATGGCTAAAAAAAGAAATCATCTTCATTTGAAGAACTTATTCAAGCATGACTAATAAAGGAGCCAAATGTTGGCCATTCTATTTCATAAGGAAGCGATGTGATCAAGCTTCCATTAACCAGTGACTAAAATGGACCAGTGCCCTCCAGCTGTTTCTCGTCGGACGCTTTGCTGCTTCCTCTTCCTTCACTTTACAATCAGAATATTCGCTCCTTTTCCTTCTGTGTGTTTTAACTCAGCTCCATATGTGGGGAACATGTGTCCTGCATGAAGGGGGCTATGAATCTTTTTCCTTATGGATGAATGTCACACACTTTGCCTGCAGATGTGAATGGGACGGAGGGGTTTTCCTTGCTGATAGAATGAACATGTGGAATTGACTAACCAGCCTTTATGTCTCTGGTTTGCATTGGAGAGCATCCTTATTTCCTCAGAGGACATTTCCAAAGATGAATTTACAGAAAGTTGTTCATTTACCCTCTGTGGGATACTTTTGGCTGCACACATCAGTGGTGCAATGCTCCTGCGTCACCACATTTGTCTACTCCTGCACACTTGGAGGCATTTGTCTGTGTTCTTATCACCCTGTTTAACCACCTCCATGATGGGCTAATTGGTTTAGCAGCAGAGGGGCCAAAGGCCAGAGCAGCATAGCAAAGCTCAACATGAACCTGATGTTGAGAGGAAGGCCTTCCTGCTGCAGGAGGAAAGCATGTGTGAGACGGTTTCCTATCCACCACGCCCTCTGTCTGACTCAGACACGCCGCTTTACTTTTTACTTAAAAAGATGACAAAGCTTCACTGATTTATTGCTTCAGCTTGATTGAACTTATTTTGTTGTAAAATATTTTCAAACCTTCCTCTGATAAATGCAACTTCTTTTTTTATTTGCTGCACTAAACAAATTCCCTTTCATGCAACATAAAGAGTATGCAGACTTTAAGGTTCAGATGAACCAGAACCTGCAGCATCAATGGTCCACTCACTTTGGTTTGTGCAACCTCTTTTGTGTGGGGATCTGAGGGGATCATTTACCAGTTCCAACTCCATTACTATTCATGAGATGGGTAGGCTAGGGGCGAGGGATTAGAGACTCCCTTGGTGCTTGTTGAGCTGTAGGCCTGTGCTCAGGCCTCAGGCTCTGGGACAGGGGCTGTCTGGCAAGGATGGTGGGTCTATTATCACCCTGGGACTCTTCTGTCCCACTGCAGAACGCTTACTGGCAGAGCCCGCTAATGGAAACAGTATCTCTTGTTCGCTTCCCTTTTTTATTTTTTTTAGTAACCTCATCAGAATCCTTGTATCGTTGCTCTTCAGAAAAGATGGGAAAGTTATTCCTTTTCCCCATTTCATAGCTGAAATGGTGTCTTTCTATAGGCATGTTCACCGTGAAGAGCAAAGATGACACTGCTTGCATGAAAAAAGTACTTTTACTCAAATCTGAATGCTTTGATCCTTCGTTTTAGAAATTTCAAACATCTTTCTCGTGCTCTGCTTTCTTCAGGTGATGAGTATCCTGAGTAATCCCAGCGCGGTACCGTCTCAGCCGCAGCACGATTTCTCCATATCCCCCCTGCACAGCAGCCTGGAAAGCTCCAACCCCATCTCAGCCAGCTGCAGCCAACGCTCTGACAGCATCAAAAGTGTGGACAGCCTGGCGTCCTCTCAGTCATATTGCCCCCCCACCTACAGCGCCACCAGCTACGGCGTGGACCCCGTCACTGCAGGCTACCAGTACAGTCAGTACGGCCAGAGTGAGTAAAACTCTTTTTGACGCTTTTTGTCAGTGAAACACTATGAAGGGATGCCGAACCCAAGCAAGAGAGCCTTCTGACCTTTGTGGCCTGAATGGTGGAGGTAGACACGTGCTCTTGATAAATGCCTCCCCCCTCACCCCACCACCTCCATCCTGGTTCAGAGCTGCCTCTGTCACACCCCACTCCACTTGGATGGGAACGAGTAAAAGGGCCACTTCAAAGAACGGGACACCCCGAGGGGCCACGATGTCCTCTTGCCCACCTCTCTTTCTCTTGTTTTCCTCACTCAAACCCCCGCAGGACAGGAAAGAGTTTCCCTTATTAGATTAGCATAATTGAGTGATGCTGTCAAAGCCATTTATAAGAGTTAAAATGAAGCACACTTCCCCATTAAGCCCACAACTGACATTTGTTTGTATTTATGTGGTTGTGAGTTGGCATATTGTGCATCTGGCGACCCTCGTTTTTAAAGTGGGTCTATGTTGCACATGAGTGCAAGCCAGTGCCCGTCAGTCTGTCACCCCTTGAGTGTGCAGCGCAGCATTTTTGAAGCTGATGGCAGTGCGGATGTGAGCCGATGTGAGGTTAATTAAGATGGTGATTGAGCACAGTGGATGGGTAATGAACGGAGGAGAGAGGAGAGAGCTGCTGTCTGACGATGAAAATGATCGGCCATGCAGAGTGTGGAGGGCATGAAATCAGAGATGCCAGTAGTAATGAAGACTGGCACACAGAACACACACAGGGGCCCACGTGAGTGACAGCATGGAGACTTTACCAGGATGCACATGCTCTGTGCCAACAGCATGCCATCCTTAGACAAGGAGCAGGGGAGGGATGTTTATCCTTCACTCTTACTGAGTGAATCTTTTATTTTACTTTTTCCTTCTGCCACAACTCATTTCAGCTCTAATCACAGGATTGAGATGAGGGCATGACCCTAAACTACCACCTGTCTGATGCACTTTTCCGTCTTGTTGTGGTGTTGTCTCCGTGCAGCTGCTGTCGACTACCTGGCTAAGAATGTGAGCTTGTCCACCCAGAGGAGAATGAAGCTTGGGGACCACTCGGCGGTGCTGGGGCTCCTACAGGTGGAGACGGGACAGGCCTACTAAACCTGCTCCGAACCCACGCCGACCTCTTTCTTTTTCACTCGATGCCACCAGCACCACGCTCCATCAAGTCCGAAATCCAGTGCTGCTCACTCTCCAGCTTGGCCATTTCCGAAAGTGACAAAAGTATGGGGCGGGGGGGCGATCAAACCTGTTTGAAGTAACAGGTGGCTTTCTCCATGTTTTCTCAAATATATTTGTGCCCCTGTCCAATAACAACCCCCCCCCTACCAAACCATGTTTATTTTCCTCAAGGGGACAGAGACAATTCCAAGGAAGGTGGGCCTGCTCTCCGCCGTGCTATTGGTGCAGCTCAGCACACATTCGACCTTCCACAACATGTACTTTACCTTGCTGTTCACGGTAGTTAACAAAGCCAATATCAATTGAGCGACTCTGATTCTTGTTCCTTTTTTTGATATTGTTAAGATTCTCTTCGCTGTTATATGATTATGGTGAATTCTGTTGTTCTTCGATTCCATTTGTATCTTTTTTCTCTGTTTGGTGTTGGTGTGTAAAAACACGCTGGGTGACAGACAGTCTCCGAGTGTCTGCTACCCGCGCATGTTTGTCTGTCGGCACAGGAGTGGATGATCGTTTTCCAAGCTGCTCTTCCCCGAGCTCCAAGCGATTTGACCTTCCCACTTTCATATTTCTCTTGACATTCCTAAAGGACTTTGGCCACTCTGTGGGAAGTCTGGCTCGGATGGGTTCAGCAGGGAATTTAAGCGAGTGTTTGGGCGACCAATAGCTTTCCCGTTTTAACCTCCATCCCATCCTTAGCCGTGGTCCACGGGGAGAAGGCATTGTTTGCAAAAACAGGATTGGGGAAATTAATGTATTTTGAAATATGGACCTTGCCAAGGAGGGATAACTTGTCTCCACCCCCGCCCCCATTCCCTCCAAATCCCATCTACTAGGGAAATCCTGGGTGACTTAAACAGTGTAAAGCAGATTAAATCATACAAATATAATGTCAAAGCTAATTCGCAATGACCCTTCCCATTGCTGGCCTGTGTCCTTTTCTTTCCTCTCTCATTTTTTCAAAATATTTTTTTTCTTTTAACGTCCTCAGTTGGTTTCCACTTTCTGACTAAATAAGCATTCCTTCAAAACATTCCTCGGGCTCTGTTTGCAAAAACACTATGAGCATTCCAGAGTTTTCTGTCACAAGATTAAACAGTAGACAAGCTGTGCCATTTACACGCGCTGTGGAAAATCTCATAATCCAGTCAGTTGTGAAAGGCCACAGGTAAAACCACTGATTGCCCCCTCCCATTTCATTTTGGACCGGAGCCCTGTCTAATCCTCTACTTAAAGTACTCGCTGAATTATACAAAAAATAAATTAAAAAAAAAACACAAAAAAAGAGAGAAAAAGGGAAAAAAAAGCAGTAATAGTGAATATGAAACATTTGTGTAGTACTCATAGTTGACTTTTGACATGATCTGGGACCAGCTGTTCCCTTTCTTTCCCCCTTTATTTTTGGTTTAACAGACATCTTTGTTACGATGATTGAAGACTTTTGGGCAGAATTTGGTCCTCTTTTACCTATAAAAACATAAAAAATGTACAGTAGCTGGAGCAGATTGTGTAATGTTTGTTTAAAAAGCTATGTTTTACACTAAAACAAAAAGTACATTAAGTGAGAGGTAAGCGTGGGATCTGTGGAAGTAAGCTTTTGCTTTGGACTTCTTTCACTAGCTTCTTTTAATGTTGATTTTGTTTGAATTGTATTTAATTGCTTTACTTGTTTCAGCCAAAAGTTTGGTTTCTGTTTTTTGGCCCTCTGGGAAAACGACTTTGTATAAATTAGTCAAATCTTATTTCCACGGAAACAGTTCCAAGCTGAAAGGAAAACGGAGGCTTGGTATCTTCAGATGGACACTGGACCACTTTGTATATTTGAAAGGTGTCGTCTCTTATTGAACTTTGACCACGTGGTTTTGTGCTCTAAGTGGACCAAGGACGCAATGCTTCGACGTGTGCCATTAGGGGTGGGCCAAGCATGACTGTGACAACAGCTTTTCTACATGACAACCGAGCAGAGTCACAAATGAGTGGTGGACCAATGAGACTCCAAAAGAACAAAGGAAAGCTGACTCTGCACTGAACAGCAGCTGCTGCAGCTGCTCCGCTTAGATGCCTCTCTTGTGTATATTTTAAAAGGACAAATTTTAGAATTGTCTTTAGTGTATCAAAACCATTTCTAACACTTGCTTCAACAAACATTTGGATATTTAAGGAATCCAGCTCCTTGCCCTTCTTCTTGTCCGTTTGACCCCTAACCCGTTTAGTTGCTTTCTGACATCCGTGCTTTCCTTTCCTCCTTTTTCAGTTCCGCATGTGTGTATATTATCATGGTATAATTTATTCTGCTGTATGAAGTATTAGAGTAGTGGGAAACTTGTATTGGTATTTACTACCTTCAGTCTGTTGGTGTGTTTACTGTAACACTGGCGTAACTGTTATCAATTAAAGATCCAAAACTGATTTGGCCATATGTTTTCTTTGTGACTGTGTGAACAATGTTTTCTTTGCAACAAAAATGGTGAGCAATATTGGAGCTATCCAGCCATGCAGTTTTGAGCCAGATGCCTGCTCTGACAAGGTAAACAAAGATGTTCATGGATCTATTTGTCTGCAATTGGATGCATCATAATTGTGACCCACTGATTGCAGCATTTAGTCACATAGTCGATGGAACTGAGGCCTGCCCATCGTATTTTCAATGTAACAGAAAAGCTCCTTTTTACAACTGTATTTTTTTGTCTGTTCCTGATTCACAACAATTTGGATAAAGAAATATTCATAAATGGAATTGTAAGCTTAATTTTCTTTATATATGTCCTAAATCATCATAAAAATTCTATGAGAACATAAAAAAACCCCCACCAAAAACACAATTCAGAGTGGGTCTTTAAGCATCAAACAATATAATATATTTTGCATCTTGGAGATTCGAAAGACCCAGTAAAATTTCTGAAGAATAAGGCTTAATATAATTAGTATAACAATGCATTGTAAAATAAACGATTCAATAAATCAACTGCAAATGTTCTCTTTACTGTGCTGTCCCACCTGCACTGGTGATGTGATTAGTGAATAGTGATATGTCAGACATCCAACACACAGAGAGACCTACAGAGTGTGAGTAAAGCTGCAGCTGCAGGAAGTAATTCATTCTTTCCAATGACCAGCAGCCTCATCTGTCAAGCAGCTTGCAGGAGAATGTGGTCAATTGTTCCACGGTCAGCGCCGAAGGACTAACCAGTTTTGTGCATCAGAGCAGAGGGTCGAACATTTCTGCAAAATATTAAGACACGATCACGTATTGATTAGAAAAGACAGCAAATGCAGTCAAACTACAGACTGTTGTGGTTTATTCACTGCAAAACTAGAATGAGTATCATTTATATTGACACAAAATAAGTTCAGAAATTATACATTTCAAATTTATTGACGATAAGTTTGTTTTAAAGGTTAGATTTGACTCTAAATACTGAACAGACCCCATTCCAAGTCACATTTTGTAACCCCTGTAACAAAGAAATATATTAATGCTAACTACTTAGGTTCTGTTTCTTAGACTGACTTGGATAAAAACTACATGTTGTGTTTCTAGAAAAGTGAATCTAAATGCATAAACATTTTTTTTCTCTGTGGAAAATTAACTGTCTGACATTTTTCAGGGAGCCCTCTAATAACATCCCACATGAATTGTTGCCAGACTCTCTCCCTGCTGTGTGTCATCCACCATAAATTCCTCTGAAATGTTGTGTTCTGGTCGTCCAGATTAGACCACGATAGGTGCCATGCTTGTCCCCTTTGCTCTGGCTTGTCTCCTGAGGTGCCGGGCCGGGAGTTTTGTCTCCCTCAAACTGGACCAGGTGGCGGCTCAGTCATTGGTGTTTGGGAAAGCTTAGTGACACTTGCCTCATCTCTTATTTTGATCCTCTAATTGATTGACTACAGGAGCAGAGGATAAACAGAGCCCGAAAGAGCCGATTCCACTCGCCTCGCTGGAGTGCTTTAGATAAAATGTAGACTCCCAAGCTCTGCGTTCTTCCTTTCCTCTCTTCTATTTGGACATACGGGCATTTAGGGTGGCTCTGTGCCATGGTGGCTTAGCTGTGGGCTGTGTCCTCAGGCCTATTGCTCCTGTACAGAAACGGCTGGCAAAAATGGGTTTGTTTAGATCACAGGGATGGAAATGAAACTCCTGAGCCTCACTGTAGAGACCAGGAGGTCCTATCACTCAGGGGGAGGTGATAGGGAAGTAGCAATGCTTCCTACTTTTAAAATAGGTCAGGGAATAAGGGGCCTCTGATTTAGATCTTGTTTTGAATTGTGCTGTGATAAGTAACCTGGTGCTGAAAGCCAGGGTGACCATGACCACCAACAGGCAAAAAGCAAAAATTGTATTGAAAAAAAACAGGCAAAAAAATGGTCTGATTTTGAAATATAAACTGTATTTCAAGACACAACTTCACAAAAGTCTGAAGCAGATGTGATAATTGTATTCTAATTTTATAAAACTGTCTTCATAAAGAGTTCAGAACCGTGTGCAGGTATGCTAAGAAATGATTAAGAGATGCTCTGGGGTTCTTGATTTTATTCTTTGAGATTATGTGTCACAGGGGGAAAAAAAAGCTCCCAGCTGTCGCCATGAAAGTACTTACAGTGTAATAATCCCCCAAATCCTGTAATTATGACAGCATACGCTGTATACCTGAGCCTCAGCTTTGTGCTCGTCACCTCAAGGATCCCCTGACACAGACGCACAGCTTGCTGTGCTATATCTCCTTACCAACTATGTATTTTACATAGGGAGGAAATCCTATTTTCAGAATATTTTAGGTTCTTCGAATTTCATGGTTACTCTTCTCAGGTATTTTAAACAGATAATCAGTCGTGAATAAGTAAAAAGTAGAAGCTTAAATAAGTATTGTCCTACATTAGAGCCATCTAATTTTAACAAGAATCACTCTCACCTGTATTCCCCTCCACGTGCCGATTAATGTCTTACAAGACCGGCTTAGACGTTTACATCCAGAGCTGCCGCTGCATTTGTAAGCACTTCCCTTAAAGCTTCTTTTCAGACAAAAGGAGCAGAACAAAGGTCCAAGTAAAGTTGTAAATCTAAGAAATCTGAGCTAGATAAAAATCGCTGTGAAGTTGAGCTCAATTTACATTCCAAATCTGTGCTCCCTTCATAAACTAATTAATATTAATAACAAAAATGGAAATGAGTGCGGTGGCAGCCCTAAGTGACGAACAAGCTGGGAGCATTCAGTCAGGAGATTCATATACAAGCCCTTTCTCAGGAGAAGTGGGCTCTAAAGAGGCGTGACGGCAGGGCATAGACCGCCATACACAGAGACAATTTTTCTAGATAATAGCCTATCACGCAGGATACAATTTAAATTAAAAAATGCAATTTTCACCTTGAAATGAACAAATGATTACAATTTCTATACAAATTAAGGCATCCAGGCTGTGCCTCAGTACTGCGCCAGGGCCATGAAACCTGACATAATTACCATGAAATACATTTTCAAATATTTGTATTTTGTCCATTGCTTTAAAACATGCCACTCTGCCTTCTGTGGGTTTGTGATCTCACCTTCTGGGGGAAATACATAAAAAAGAGGGAAAATCATCAGAGATGAAAAGCTCTTCAGCAGGAGAGATAAAATGTGGGGGAAAAACAACCTCTCATGCACGCAGCAAATCAGCGCAGCTCGGCACAGCGGCCCCCAGAGCTATCTCTAAAAGCCAAATTACTGCTCCTTATCTAAGGAATCATATCTACCAGTTATCTGCTCCTGAGATAGGCTCCTCTCTCTCTCTTGTGCCTTGCGCTCATCATCAGAAAAGCTATTTATTTGTGATTACAGCTACCCTTTGAATAAAAGATGTTTATGTTTGAGATCCAAAGTTTTGACGGATTCCGAACTCCTCAGATTCTTCAGAGAGAAGGGTATTGAAGGCAGAAAACCTTATTTGAGGAAGGTTGCTGGGGGTGGTCTGCTGCAGAGAGAGGGATGAAAGTGTAGCCGATGGGAAATATGAGACAAGACCTCAAACTTCTCTGACACTCAGAGAAGATGAGGAGTCGAATTGACTTTAAATACTGAACTTTGCGCACAGGAAGTTCTGGCCGCTTGTTTTCAGGAAAGACTGGACAGCTGCAAAGTTTGAAATTTTTGATGTTGCATATCTTAAATCTGTAGTCTGAAAATGATCAGACTTTGCTCAAAAATTCACAAGTTCAACTCAGGATCATCAACACTTTTTGGTCCATAATAAAAAAAAAAAAAAAAACACTTGATTAAAATGTCCACACCTCACTTGCTAATCAAAAAATTCTTACCGCCTTGTTTTCAACTCTTTAACTTATTGTTATCAAAGCTGTCATGACCTACTTGTTAATCGCCTCCTTTCTGCCTCCTCTCTTTTTCCCTCCATCTGTTGAAGTCCCTCAGTCAAAGAGGTGCACATCAGATTTCAATAGTTGACCTCTTAATGCTGAGGTCAGTGCTGCACCGGCAGCGATTTCACACTCAAGATGAAAGGGAAATGAACACTGAGGATGCTTGGGGTGACATGGGGCCCCGGCCACGCCAGCCATTGCCACTCTAACCGCTTCACTGCACCAAGGCTGGGATCTGAGGTGGGGCCAGGAGGAGATGCAGAAATTGAGTTCTGGATAAAGTCCATGTCCTATACAAATCTGCTCTGAGTGACAGCAGCGACAACACTTTTCAAAACTTAGTCAGTTGCAAATTGTTTGTTGTCAAGTAAAAAAAAATTATGCATAATTTTCACATACTTTTCAACGTTTTATCAAGTAAAAATGTCTTTTTTTTATAAAACCTTGGCATGCATTCCTCTTCCTCCAGTTTTACCCATTTTTCTTTCTGTAAAAATGCCTTTAAACATACACTTTTTTTTTAATTTCCTGCTCAGAGTTAAAGATTTTCTGCAGTCCTAAGACATGGCCATCTGCCTCGATGTCATCAGCTGGATGCCAAAAAAGAATTGAATGTTTCAAATTAGAACACCCAAACACAAAAACTCAGAATAGCTATAGCTGGGCCTAAATGTCCTTTAAATGTCCTTTAAGAAGATGAAAAACCAAATTGCAATATTTTTTGAAAATAAATACTGGTTGTTGGATGAACTTAAGTACCTTAAGGAAAAAATGCTTGAAACATTTGCTTTATCTCAGAACAATTTGGGTTTGAAAATATGAATTTAGTAGAAAAAATGTAAGACTTTGAAATTATTGCTTTTTTTTCCAAATTAACTTTACATTTAAAATACTGTGGTGGTTGGAAAATACTAAGATGCAATGAAATCTAATAAAATAAAAATACAAGAAATAAATGAAAAAAAGTATGTCTAGATGGTCAGATTATAGATTCCTCTGGTTGGCCAGATCAAATGAGATTTTTAAGGTTATTGTTTTTTATTACTGTTTTTTTTTACATAAATTTCCACCCTTTTAGCTGTTTTGCGTGTGTTAAAAGAGCATCCCACCCATGAGTGGCAGACCAGTAAGTGTTGTAAATCTAAAGCTTGTTGCATTGTGGAGTCACTTGAAGGAGAAAAGGGAACATTCAGAGCACAGGTTTGTGCAATAAAACAGAACAATCTTAAATTCTGCGATGTTGTGGTCAGATCTCACAGCTCCGGTGACTACTAGTGTACAGAAAAGCGTATGAAACAGCTGAAAAGATGCACTCAACATTTCATACTGACAGGATTTTCTCTTCAGCTACGATCCTAATTTCATTAATTTACGTCACCCACAGTATGTGCTTAACTAATTATTTAGTGATGATGAAACTCAAACAAATTGAGCTGCGCCGCTTGTTCCTGATGTGGTACATAAAGCAGAGACGCTGATAGAAAGAGGCAAGTCACCGCTGCAGCATCTCTGAAGGAGCTCCTCCGAGTCACAGCCGTAAGAACCACTGAACCCTGACAGATTATTCTTTTCCGCAAATGAGCCACGTGAAAGGTGCCCTGATGCCTTACATCTGCCTGCCCACTTACTTGTGCATTTCTGTGCCATTACTGAATGGCCACTGAGAGACACTGAGACAAGGCTTGCAGTGAATGGACAGTTTGGTTACACCGCTATGAGGCTTGAGCTCCTCAGAGTAATGTACCGCCTAAGTACCTGTCAGCTTTATAAAGGAGGGAGTAGACTGTGTAAATGTGTGTGTAAATAGAGTGTCAGATCAGGACCCCAAGGAGTGGAGGTGGGGAGTGTGCACGTGGATCCTTATGATTGTGTGCTTGCATGCACGTGTTTGCGTGTATTTTTTTTTTTCCTTTGGTGCTCACTGATGCGCACACGGGGACATGTGTGTGTTGGAGCATGTGCACGTGAGTGCCAAAGTAATGATCATTTAACCCTGCTCAGCATTCCCCTGGGCTGCTGGTCCACCGTTTAGACTTCACAGTGCTGCAGGCTCTCTGCCTCTTCTGTCTGCTTCTCACGGATGGGCACAGTTGGGGAGCGCCTCCTTATTCATTCATGAGAGGTGCACCGGATAAATAAAAAGGTTCATTACTGTGCTAAAGTGTTACTAATGACATGTACCTGCCACTGAGCACCTCCGAAAATTTAATGTGACACACTAAAATGGAAAATCTATTCTGCTGCACCAAGGCCTCCAGTGGTGCCAGCACATACTCTATGGAAATTTCTCCCCGCTTGCCCTCCAATTGTGTCTCTCTAAAACCAATATTTACAATCCCATAGCCATTATGTCCTACTACGCCCTCTGCGCCTGCTGTTGCGACCTCCGTATTAGTTGAAAATTGGACTTTGCAAACTTAGCAGGGGAGACGAGACTCTTCTCGCAGATGAGAAGGGGGCATCACCAGGGGACTCAGCATGAAGCAGGGGGTGCCTCCTTATCCCCTCCTGCCCCCATCCCAAACCAACAGCAGTCACAAAATGTCACTCAGAAAGTGTTGCTGCGCTCCATCTTTCCACAGTTTAAAGTAAATGCCAACAAAAGCAAACAAGTCACTGAGTGTCTGACTTTACATTAAAGCTTGAATTGACTCTTTATGCTTGTGGATGGGAGTTATAAGTTGTCTTTTGCCACCAAAATGTGTCACCTGATCGCATACTTTCATCCACACTAATACGCTTGACAGAACCATTGAACCAGCGATGGGAAAGGATGCTTTCGCAATCGTCTGATTGATGCAAAGCAAATGCAGCCACAAAGCTTGAGTGACAGGAGATGGGCAAGAAGAAGAAGCTTTTAAAGCTCCCACATTGACAACACTTCACGTGTTTGATGACACACTTCAATACAACCACTGTTTATACAACCAACTCATTTCTCTGACAATTTAACTGTGCTTCCATCCTAATGCGACAGATGTTTTAGTTTAAGTAATTGTGAAGTCTGAAATTAGTTTAAAAGTGTTGCTTTTTAAATAAAAGTATTTCTAGTTGCGTGACTTTTATTGGATATTTTCATAAACTTATATGACTGTAAGTCAGCTCCTTTGTATGTAAGACATGAAGAAAAAAGGCCTTGCAAAATATAATATTGCAAAATAATAAATATTATCAGCAAATTGTACATCTAAATATGTCTGAGCTTTGTTTGAAATTAGGAAAACATTTTTGCAAAAAAGCTACTTTGAATTTAAGCATAGAAAGACAGCAAGAATAACTGTTGGGTGAGTTTCAGATGGTTTTGTATTGTTGCATTGCTTTAAAATAGTCTTTTATTATACTAAGAGATTTCACTGCATATTTTATTATGCACTGCACATTTCAGTGCGTATGTATGTGATAAATAAAATTTGAATCTGTTTTTTATATATATATATATATATATATATATATTTCACCCCTTAATGCCTATTAATGCAAATACCTGTGTATGCCTCAAGCAACTTCAACATTTTATCAATTAAGAATCTACTTCGAAGCATTATTATTGTTTTTTTTTAAGCTGGAAATAATTCAGGCTTCAAAGGGTTAAAAGACCGCTAATACTTTTTGACTTGCACAGATTTATAACGTTTTCAAATCTGTTTGTGACGACGTTAACTCTGAAAGCTAAAACTTCAAATGATGCAAGTTTTTTATGGATTCAGATTAAAATAAAGTTCACAGTAAATTAATTTTGTGCCTTTCTTTGAGTCAATACATAAATAAAATACTGTTTTGTTTGATCCACTTACCTTACTAATATCAGAAACATTAACTTTTGAAATGACCCTGAATCTCTCCTGCATGCCCCCTGCTCTCAGTGTTATTACTCAGCTGACAGGGTGTCAATAAGCTGTTTGTCAGCCTCCCCGCCCTCCTGAGCTGAAGGACTTGTTGCATCTTTAAGGGCCCAGAATCTAATTGAATCACGACTCTCATTTGTGTCTCAGCAGAATCTTTAAATGACTGTTTGCTCAACACGTCTGCCCATTTCCACTGATTAATTCATACCAAGCCAAACAAAATGTTCTGCCTTGTTTGTCATGTCACATCCAAGCCCTGCAGCCCCGTCCTTATCGCTAGAAATGTCTTTAGATGTGTGCAGACCCAACAGAAAACCAGTGACTGAGTTCACGTAGAACATCATCACTCAGTCAGTGAGACATTTGCCTTCTTGAAAATAACAAATACATTTCTTTAAAAAAAAAAAACTATCAATGTCCTGAGGTTAAAATCACTGCATGGCAACACATAGCATGAGAAAAGCAGAAAATGTTACATGCATTTTAATAACAGTGGCAAATGAGCTTTTACTAAAACCTAGTCTTAAAAATGTAGGGTTTTTGTATGTATTTATGCTTAGGAAAAATCTGTATTTTCTGCTTTATTAAAGAAATATCTTCAGAAATTTGTGAAGCAGGTACGCATTTTATTATTGATGCACTTGCAGACTCTTAGTCAATAATTCAAAACATACAAGCAACACACACACATAATAACAGATAGATTGTCATCATTTCAGTTAAGCTTAGGTTTACATCTAGCTGTTGACAAAGCTGTAAGGTATATCATTGGTCATTATGTGCAATGTTACTAAGCAATAGAATAACTATATTTACAGAATCATTCAGGCGACACATACATTTACACATTTGATTTCTTAAACAGCCTGCAGTTTGCTGACTATTGACTATGGAAATATAGAATTTTTTTTGGACGCCCTTTTACTGATACCTAGTCAGAGATTTTGTGAATAAACTTTTATTTGTTTTGCTTTTTCCTGTTTATTGCAAAATTTTAGTGTTAGTAACAAACTAATAAATATAGTGTTACATTTTTTGGTAGTGTCCTTTGGTTATGTCTATTGTCAAATTATGGTCCTTTGCAAGTTTTTAAAGTTTTTAAAATAATACAATATATATATGTAGGTATATATATATATATATATATATATATTTATATATGTGCATGTGTGTGTGTGTGTGTGTGTGTGTGTGTGTATACAAATTCTTCTCAATAACATGGACATCATTGTGTGGCATTTAAACCCAGTCTGCACTCATATTTCAAAATCTATTTAGTTTAAATTACACAACAAAGGGATCTGTTTTGTTTGAGTGTGTTTCTTTAAATTCCTTACATTCACAGAATCTCCTTGATTGAACATCTACCATAGTCTTTATCTTTTCAGGTGCCAACAGAGATGAGGTTGCCGACCAAGCCGTTTCAGTTTCCAATATGTAACTACAGCAAAAAGGCACAAAGCTTCATTGGACTAAGATTTTCTTTAGTACATGCCTGAGTTGGATTTTTTTAATCATTAATTTTTTTTTGTTGCCCAACAAGAATAGAGAAACAAATGCTTATTTGTAAATATTTAAAAATGTTAACCATGAAAGGTTTAGATTCTGCCCCAAGTTTATTAAAATGTAAAGTATTGGATGATCTAATCTCACGTTAGTCTTGCACGAACTTGTGTAAAAAAAAAATCAGAGAATAATTCTAAAACATTTTGACATGTAGCCTATGTTAATGATCTGACCAAAAATACATTTCCTCCAAAAAACGTGAATCCAAGTTTGTTTTTGTAAGAATTAATTAAAACCTAACCTGATTAGACATGTTTTTCTACAAACTCTTTTAAAACCATTTATCATTGGGTAAAAACAAATGTGCTTGAGTGTGGGTGGTAAGGGCATAGCCTCAAAGACATGTGTTTGTGTGCCTAATAGAACAGAGACCCAGATATCATTAAGTTCTCAATAGATCATCGTAAGAGTTAAATGCTCTCCTGTTTCTGTGTGACTACAGACCTGTGACAGCCTCTGTGATCACAACCCCCTGATGCTTCCCAAGGGTCCCATAAACCACATTAGTCCTTTACCCTGTCAGATCATTCAGATTCCTGCAAGGACACCCCCACCACCACCACCACCACCACATCAACCACCAGCATCCGGAATTGAAGTCTTTAAGTAAAATACCTGCATTTCAATGAGTTTTACTTTCACTCAATTTAAATGACTTTTACATTATTTTTTATTTAAAATTTTCACTCAGTATAACCAGTCAGGCTTAGTATTTTATATTCAAAAATTACACATCAGGACTCAGCTTAACTTCCATTTGTTGCACTGTCTCAGTGAAAAGCCAGCTCAGTTCCTTATTCAGCAACCTCCTTCGTCTGTGATTGACTTTTCCCCCACCAGCCTGCAGCAGATGAAGGAACAGAGCTTAAACCTGTTACTGTCAGCTTCTCACCTGGATCATAAGAACTCCTGCTCGGAGCATGCAAACCAATATCCCCCTATTCTTCGCACAGCCGCCCGGGATTCACTGCAGTGGCTTTTCACAAAGAGGAGAGCCAAGCGCACTCTGTGTTATCTTATTGAGTTACCTGTAGCTAAGCTCTGAGCGAGCGCACACAATGGCAGGCAGTTAATGACAGTGCAGGGCCTAACCCCTTGTCCCCTGCTTTTCCCTGAGCCTCATTTCCGCGCGGCGGCTGCCATTTCACAGCTGTTAGCCACAGACTCTCTTTGTCATGATTAAGGGCAAATTAATAGATGCCTCCTGGTAATCAGCTTTCATTAGGGCTGTCAAACCGTCAGTGGCCTTCGCTCAGTGCTCAGGACTTGGGATGATCACCTCCCATTTGAGAGACAGTGCAGCTGACAGCTGAGGGGCTGCTGTATTTGGTGCGGCTGGTGTGGCTAAAGTGTGGGTAACCATTGCATTAGCACGCTCCTTCATGGCACAAGTGCTTGTAGTTGGTGCTTTAACAGTCCTTCTCCGTGTGGAGCTGCAAGATGGAGGTCATCGCGGGAATGACATAAAGAGTGGTCTTTCTGCTGGGTGTAATTGGCCCCAGCATGCTGAAAATGGGCTGTGAAATGTAAGGGGGGGTCAAATAATTGATTTTCCTCCAAATGCAGAATCCAGGGCAGACGTGTTTAGTGAGGAATATACAAGAGCAGTTCAGCACCAGGCTGACTGGCATATCTGTTGAAAGTTCCCAGGGGCAGGGGAAGAGATAACACGCACCTGAGACCCCGGAGCAGAGGGACGACCGTGGCTGTGCTACTCAGAGGGCAGCAGCGAGGATTCACATCAAACTTCCTCCTTCACATGCATGTATGTGGGGGTGGGGCTCATGCGCACACACACATTTGCACTGAGAATGATGGACAGAGACTATTGTATATAGAAATACACTCTCCTCTCGTCCGTCTCCGGCTCTCTTTCTGTCAGCCTCCCACCCTCCGTCTCTCTGTAGCATTTCTGGAATTGATGAAATAAACTCATCAGACTTCCAGCAAGTTTGGTATTGTGAGGGAGAGCTGAAGTCATTTCAGTATGTAGATTTCAGACTTAAACCCATAACCGTGTTGCGTGGTGCATGACCACCCCCACCTGCTGGAGAGAGAAGGCTCGGGTGTGCATGATAGGATAGGGATGGCTGTAACAGAGGATACAGCCTGGTCCTGTGAATGTTCACTGATTTCTCAACACTACAGCCTAGGGGAATTAAGACAATAGCCTTAATGCAAATGGTATAATCTAGTGACAAAATGACACTTTATTTGCTGTGCCAAAATGAAGCTGGAATACATGTGTAAGCTAATTGAGAAGAACCAGCCGCTTAACAGTCTGCTGCGCTAAAACAGGCTTCCTCCTTCATTTGAAGGATTTCTTCATGGGGAAAAAATGATGAATGAAGATTGTCAAGGTCCGTGATCTCTTTAATTTGATTTTGCCAAAAACACAATGATCACAAAACTTTTGCATTTCTCCCAAGGAGTCACTGCTGTCAAAAATGCAGATGAGCCACCCAAAGCTGGCGCGTTGAGCTCATCAAAACAAGACATTTTGCGCGATGCGTCGACACTTCTCCTCAATTTTGTTAAGCATCTTGGTAAATTGCACCAAACAATTTCAAGATCAACTCCAGCGTCAAAAACAATGCACATAAATCCCATTTATTCAACCCATATTGTGCCGCAGAGGGCCTCTGTGTTTGCATGAAGGTAATTACAGTGGGATTTGATGTTGTGGTGTGCCCAGAATTCTCTAGCTTTAGATCAGGCTCAGGGTGCTCCACCCCATTAATACTCCATATGGGAAACCCAGCTGTGATCAAAATTGGACGAGCGGGAGGGGAAATCGATTTCATTTGCAGGATTATTGATGTAACCAAGATGCTGTTTGTATGAAACATAAAGTCTCATTTCAGAGGTTATGGACAAAACTGGATTGAGGGGCTGGCTGTTTGTTTTGTTCAATGAAACATTACAGAAACAAAGAAGTCGGTGCACATGCTGCTGTACAGTCTGCACCCGCATTGCACCACATTAATACTCTGGAACAAGTCTTTTTTTTCTCTTTTTCATCTTTTCCCAGCCACCTCTCCGAGCTGACACAAACAGCTGCATGCAACAAACACACAACAAGGTGGGAACAGAAAAGAAGACTGTGGGAAAATTAATGATTTAGTGCTGCACAGGAGACAAACACGAGGGTTCAAAGTATCACATATTGTTGGAGTAAGTAGTGACCTGGCATGCAGCCTTTTTTCAGCCTTTGCCAAACTTCTCCCTCCACCTGTTCCCTGCATATTTCGGGGAGGGTGGGGGTTTACAAGTCAGGCTGACGAGTTGGCGAGGTGATCAAACATACATTAAAAAAGTATCAGACTTTCCCAGGGTTCAGATGGCCTAACAGCTGGTTCTTTCAACTGGGCCTGTCTCTCCTCTAATATTCCTCCTTGTTACTCCGTCCTCTGTCGCGGGTGGGGGCCATTGTGGTTCCTATTCATACATACAGCCATGGCTGGAATGATGGCAAACAAAATGGGAAGGGTTTTTTTCCCCTTCTGTTTTGTAGCGCTTCACTTCTCAAGTCAGATGAAGATAAAGTTTGTGATCATTCCATAAAATTGCCAAAAAAAAGCTAAAATACAAACAGCTACTGTCCATTTTGCTTAAAGTTATACTATCAAACCCCTTTGCAACAACTGGCTCTGGTCGTCAGTTATCGCGTGGAGGCCTGTGAGGGCGGTCTCCTTCTCCAGCTTACTTGGCTTGTTCAGAGCAGATGTTCGGGGTGCTCTTGTGTCAGTGATGGGCTACGTAAAGGCAGACCTACACATGTTCATGTCGCCATATCTTTACAACTGAAGAAGGAAGTTATGTCATCGAGCCAGCTGGCTCCAATATGCACAGCGGCATGGTGTGAAAAATATGGATCAGAAGGGGAGCCAAACTTAAACTTGGCCGACTTACTTAGAATATTTTTGCTTTGGGTTGGAGGTGTTGAAAGATTTAAGGCACCTGGGGTAAAACTGGTGAAAGTTTGAGCATTCATGCTCATTTTACAGCTCTTTACTTTTGTCGTTTGCACTCATTGTGGTCGAAGAAAAAAAAAAAATGGGATTCAGCTTGTTACTCCAGGAAGTTGGGGTGAATGTGTATTTTGTCAGAGAAATCTGAGCCATTTTCACAGGGCATGTGTGCTGTTTTGATATGGGCCTTTTTGGAGTGAGAGGGGTAAGAGGGCCCCTGTCTGGGAGAGAGGGCTGAAGCTCTGATATGGGGTTTAGGTCTCCATCTAGCCTAATAAAAAACACTTAAGCCAAACAACCCCCAGCGTCTGATCCTGGGAGCTACCTGTAGGCCCTCCACAGAACACATTTAATAACCACCCCATATGGCCTTGCCTTACTGGGCAGTGCACAAGCACTAGAGCAGCAGCGTGGTATTCTGGGAAAGCTTTATGCTATCAGAATGCTACAAAGGGTGCATGATTTTTTTTTCAAGAAAACTATCCAAAGAACAGGGATTCAGACCGTTATTGTTCTCACTGTGAGGCAACTTAAGGACCCACTGCAATGAAAACAGTGTTTTTAACATGTTCTTGTAGCATTTTTCTCATGGAGGAAAGAAAATTAAGTTTAAAATTGGTTTACTGAGTATTTCTTATTCAAATCACTGTGAATCAGGAACGATGTAAACATCCTGTTTGAAAAAGCCTGTAGCAGTGACGTAGGCGCTACAGTTGCCAGGCCACAAGCTCCCTGCTCCGCTCCATTCTGATGCATCCACTTGTAGATGACCAGATCCATGTACATCTTTGTTTTCCTCGTCTCTGCTGGCATCTGGCTCAGAACTGTACAGCTTCATAGCTCCAATATTGCGTCCCATTTTTGTTGTAGGTTGGGGTTGTGAGGGTCTGCAAGCTAGAGGGAGAGAGGGTTAACAAAGGGATAATGGGGGTGGGCTTACTCCACAGTAACAGTTTCACCCACAACGCAAGGGTGAATTTCTTATAAACTATTGCAGCTGCTGCAGAAATGATATCCTAAAAAATGGCACAGGATTTTTTAATTTGGCATAATGGTAATTAAACGAAAACTGGGAACACTTTTACAATGGATCAAAAGATATTCGGAGTGGGACTTTTACCACCACGACGCTCAGCTCTGTTTCAAACTTTACTTCATTTAACTGCGCTTGAAATAAAACAAGTTTATGTTTGCTTTTCTCTAATTTAAGACATTCTCCCTTCAAGGTTGCTTGTTGAAGTGGCTTTTCCTTTCGCCACCATAATCCCTGGTTTCGTTTCCACACAGTCTGTGATGAGTGTGAGCAGGAACATAATAAAAGAGACTTGTGCTTTTGATAGTGTTAAACCTGGATAAAAAGTGGCATTTTTTTATTTGTTTTGCCTCATGTTTGATTCTCGGTAATGCAGACAATCAACAGGGTAGAAGAGTTAAATGCATTATAAATTACTGAGAGGGAGCCACCTCGCTCTTGGAGCTCATCCTGATGCTACTGCTGCCACTTTGGGTTATGTGAGGAGTAAAGTACTTTAGCGAAGACCGTGGAGCTGCGCCACAGCGCTCCTTTGCATATCAAATAAACAGCAGAGCACCACGGCCGTGCCAACCCAGACGGCTATGTTGTATGTACACTCTGTTGCACATGCATATGTTTGTGAAAGAGCCATTGAAGACTATTGAATATCTCCTGTTATGCAGGTCATGGTGAAACAGTGTTTATGATGAAGTGTTTGCGCACAGACTTCTGAGGAAGCGTCTCGACTACCGAGCTTCACCTACGAGATGTGACATTTTGCATTTGGAGCGTCCCAGGTGAATCTGGTAATTAAGACAAAGCTACACACAGTGAATATAATTAGGAATTTTACACAAGTGAGGTTGCATAGTAGCACTAACTGGTTTTGTGCATTTGAATTCAGGTGTATTTAAATGCTGCATGCCATGTCTGACTGTAAAAAGAGAAATTTTCCCATATTTTCATGCTGAAATCCCTTGTTTATACTTCATTTTTCTGTGTCCTCAATCCACAAGCTAAAGATCCATGACTCTTATTTTCATAACAAAGCTTTCCAGGGTCCAGCGAACAAACTGTTGTTTGGGTGTACTATTGATTTCACATTCACACGTCCGGACTTAAAGGGACTATAGGATTGCCCGTGAATCCCAAAATCTGTGTGCTACTCACAGTCTGTCAAGTTGACATCCACTCTCCTCTGTAAACTGGCAAGATTATTCACTCAACAGGATCTCTCTGCCTTTCATCCTGCAAACTACAGGCCAATTCCACCGCTGACAGCCAAGTGATAGCATACAGATGGAAATGAGGGCGAGTGGGGGGAAATGGTGCTGTTTGTCAAACACTGGAAAGAGCTTCTGGGTTCACACAGTAGACTCGCACCAGGCTGGGTCTTCTGAACTGACTTGGAGTGAGGTTTGAGCAAAGCAAATCTTCCACTTAACACAACGCGTGATGGATGTAGGCTTGCCTTTATTGCTAATCTTAACTTATTACATTTATGCAGCAATGGAGACAAAATAATGTTTTCCCGCTGCTACTGATGTCACTTGTTTGTGAAAGGAAATTCTTGATAAAAATCCAATAATAACTAAAGTCATCTTAAAACTTTATAAAAGCAATATCTGCTGTGAAATGTATTTCCCTTTCCTGAGGCGACAGATTCCTCCCTGCAGTACGCTGAGCTACACAAAGACTGTCATCTGCCTTTTCAATGACAGCAATGGTATCCACTTGGAGATGGTCATTGTGCTCTCTGGATCACAATTCACAGTCACTGGAAAGAAACCAATTTGAGCTCCTTTCAAGATAATGCAAATAAATATCAGCCCCGATTTGCCTGTTTTTTTTTTCCTCCCAACTTTCCTCTTTTCACCACTTATCAGCGAGAAGAGCATTTCTCCCTTTCTTGAGGGTCGAATGAAAGGTCTCTCTTTTTTTCAGAATCAAGGCAGTGGAGAAGCCTGGTCCAGGACTGATTCATGTCGCACACACTGGCGGGATGTTATGCATGGATAATTGATTGTTAAAGCAGCATGGCCACTGTTGGATCTTGATGGTGCTGCCGAAATGTCACCTTACTGATGTTACAGCGGCGCCAATATTAAAAAGACTGCTCTCAAAGACTTCCATCCGAGCGCACTGCTCTCCCACTGTGTCTGGGAGAGACAGCACTGTTTGTCAGGCTTCGATTTCAGTGAGACAGATCTCGCATTTGCAACCTTATCTGCACAGGACAGTGCACCCACTTCCAGAGACGCATTGAAGACTTCCAATCACAGGGATATATCGCTTTCCTTTTAAAGTGAAAATCAAACGTGTGGGAATACTGAGAGAAAAAAAAACATAATTGAGAACTCAGAAGATTTATTTATAGGTGCTTTGTCTCCTTCCAGACACAGAAAAATGACACTCCTTGCAGCAAATACCCCTTTTAACAACAATAAAGAATCCATCGTTTAATGAGAATCTTTGCTTTTAGATTCTAGGAAATTTCTGTCGAAAACTATTTGAAAACACCACAAACATAATAACTAATAATGTCTGTATTTATTAGACCTGTAAGAATATAAAAACTAGTTATTTTAAAGTTATAGAGTACACCAGCAGCTCAGATTAGACTTGTAAATTGTGTTAATCTACAAAGACTACACTTGTAGCACCTGCTGTGCATAAATGAATTTCTTCAGTGCTTTTCGACTGCTCCCTTCAGGAGTCGCAACAGCAAATCATCCTCCTCCATCTAACCCTCTCCTCTGCATTCTCTTCATTCACACCAACCACCCATGTTCTTCTTCACAACGTCCATCAACCTCCTCTTTGGTCTTCCTCCAGGCCTCTTTCCTGGTTTCTCCAACTTCAATATCCTTTTATCAACATAATCCCTGTCCCTTCTCTCAACACATTATCTACAGAACGTCTAACATGAGCTGTCTTCCCAATTCCATCCATCCTGGTCACTCCCCAAGCATCTTCCTCAACATCTTCATCTCTGCTACCTCCAGCTCTGCTTTCTGTTTCTTTCTGAGACTCTAAACCATCAACATGGCTGCTCTCACCACAGTCTTCTACACCTTTGCTTTCATTTGTGCTGACACTCTTTCATCACATCTGAAACTTTCATCCAACCTGCTTGCACACGACTTTCCCACACTCTTTATTCCTTTTGAACCTGATTAATTAAAGTCCTCTACCTTCTTCACCTCTGCTCCCTGTAACTGCTCCATTTGAGTCCAGACTCTCATTCACACACAGATACTCTGTCCAGCTGCGGTTGACCTTCTTCCCTCTCCTTTCCAGAGCAAACCTCCACCTCTCACATCACGGTCAACAGAGATTTCTGAAGCTTCACCTTGAACTCCTCTGTCACACCTATAGCACACCTCATCTCTGTCTTACAGCTCTCATACATGTCCTTGGTCAAAGTTTCAATTGCTGCACATTTTGTATGTAGAGCCCAAAAACAGTTGTAGAAACTAAGGTGGCGATGTATGAGAGCGGAAATTTTGAACGTGGAAGCCAGGAACAAACAATTTACACACATTTACCTAAACTCTAACATTGGAACTTGTCACTTGAACGCATGTTTCTGAGGGTGGTGTGAACGTAGCATTTCTCCTTTCTCTGTATCTTGTCATTGATTTAATTTAGATCTCCATAGACCCCTATGCAGATCATTCTGACCTTTTCTGTTTTCCAGAAAAATCCTCAAAGCAAGTATTAAATTTGTGGTTCTCTTCCTCAACATTGTGACACCGTCACATTGAGCTGATTTTAAACAAAATGTATGTAATGTGAAAGAAATATTCTTAAGACAAGGTAATGTGTGTATACCTGCTGTGAAAGATTGTGGTTACCTGTTTTGAAATGTAAATGAGTTTAAACATAAGCCATGGAATCTGAGCTTTCATTAAAAGACTATTTGAGGGGAGGAGAAAACAACAGCTGACTTGAGGAGATATAGTTTTCACCTGAATCGCCAGTCTTCTCTACATTAAGAAATTCTTTTGTGCTCAATCTTTTTTGTGTTTTTATTCTTTGGTAACTTGACTGGTTATTGCAGTGAGTTTTTACAACATAAAAACATGCTGTTGCTCTCAAATCTTCACATTTGACCTTTGTGTAACTTTCCCTACTCTTTACAGAGATTAAAAAAATATTTAAAAATCAAAAAAGATTACAGAACAGAAGTAAATGTTTAACCTTCAGTTTTCAGGGCTGATTATTTACCTGTTACTTGCTGCTAAACTTCTAACTGATAATAATCAATATTTAACAGCCAAATAATTGCTAATTATGTTGCCATGATCTGTAAATAAATGAAGTTTTACAGAAATATGTATTTTTTTAAGTATTTCATAAAAATGCTATAAACAATATATATATATATATATATATATATATATATATATATTGTTTTTTTCCTGCAAAAACCTCAAAAAAGCATAGTAGCTCATCTACACATTTCGCAAAAGTAAGAGCAGACATGGGTTACTTCCCATTTTGAAATTTTGGGGGTTTTGTTACTTTATCCTTCCTGGTCATACTAAAGCAATTTAGAGACCAGAGCTTTTATAACGATTAAGTGTGAATGAGCATGTAAACTTGGCTTGCACTGACAGAAACTGCTCTGTCCTCCATGCTGCCATGTAATTCCTGTTTGGCGTGAAAAAGGTAAAAATCATCCAGCCCGAGCAGCAGGGTGACCCAAACTAGACAGGCACAAATTTACCAAACCATCGGGCTGCAGTAGAAAAACTGAAAAAATTGAGCATTAATAGCCACCATATGTCTGCATACTCTGGAGTCTTCCGCGTAAATTTTATTACCCAACACACAGAATGGAGCATCTAAAAGACGGGTGTAACGTTGCCTGAGACAGTTACCGTGCGAGAAGCAGGCCTGTTATGTGTGAGAGTCATGGCCCGATCTGTCATGCTGGGGTTTTTAAGAGGAAAAACAGGGCTAGCAGCTGTTTGATTCACCTGTCCTGTCCTCTACACGGCTCTCCATCAAAGCAGAGGCTACTGTCTGCCCCAGCTCCTCAGCATTGACACATGTAACACTCCTATCTAATGTGACAACATTTACAAGAGCCTCTCTATTTACCACACTTGTACAATTATATGGTGCTCCATTTGTATAAGCATACTAGATATAGTGAGAAAGATGTCCATGGAACTTTTACCTGGGCTGGGTTCTGTGAGACGGCGATGAAATGTACAAAAAAAAACAAACAACAATGTATAAGGCTTTTTATTTATGCGCTTTTTCTTTCAGACTTTTCTTTTAAACCATACAAATATGTAGGATATTTTAAATGTAGAAGTACAATTATTTATTTTAACAACAGATCGATTGATGTCATAATTTGTGGTTGACAATACAATTGATAGTCAAAACTGGTTCATTTTGAATGATCCGATTAACTCACCTAAAATCAATCAAGGACATTTCTTTTACCAAAAATCCAACCAGTGTGACTCAGAGGTAAATACCTGGTATTAAACAGTGCAGGTGAAGTTTTCCTGATTCCTTGTTTTTTGCTTGCAAGATAATCAAGTGTAAATAAATATGTGTACAAGCAAACAAGAATTAGTTAACTTTAACTTAATTTTTTGCTGACATCATATGTGTTGTCCACTGTGATGAAACTTTTTAACGTTATAGTAAGTTAAACCTACCATGCGTTCATCCAAATGGCATTTTCTAATATCAATATAATTAATTGATTGCATTTTGAAGCGATTTTATAATGGTACAGGTTGATTCGATTCAACTTGCTTCAGACAGATTGATCTGTTGGATGGTAGGAGTATGGCACGATGAATATGAGATTGAGTTTTATTTAACTGCTTACATGTATGTTCCCTTGTCAAAGGGGGAAAAGTTACTACAGTGCTACTTAAGCCATGGATTATCTGTCTGTGTCCTCTGCCGCTTTAGCATCGACATGAATTCACCCACTCAGAGTCTATCACACATTCACAGAGCTCCCTGAGAGAGAGCAGACCTTAGGGAAGCCCTGGCAGGGGAGGGGGCCTCGACAGAGCCGAGCGGGTTGTGGATGCACCCATGGGCATGGCCCTCTCGCTCTCTGGCAACCACTTTGTTAGACAAACAACACTAATCCTCCTTGTGTCTTTATTGCCCTCTGTGCAGAGGAGCAGGACGGTGCTGAAGATGAGGAGCAGCATCGCTGCAGGGCCAATAACACCAGTGCTCCTGTTTGAAGATAGGCCACACTGTACAGCATTATGACATCTAATGGAGGCAGGCTGAGAGCAAAGCAGACTGAAGACAGAGAAGAAAGAGAAAAAGGAGAGTCCTCAAATAAACGCCCCCTCTTCTCCTGCTCCTCCTCTACCACTTGGGTGGGGGACACAATTTGAGGATAGGCAGATTATTGCAACCAGAAATGACTGTGAGGCATTTCTGCTCCATGTTGTTACACATACTCAATAAGCTAAACAACACGTTAATGTGCTGCCTTAATTTATAATACAGCCTCTGTGGTTGAAAACAATTAGTCATGGATTGGATTTACGGGAATCTCATTTTGGATATTCTGAAGCATTTAGGACAATTTCTTTAATGAATGTTGAGACATACTGTTCCACCAAGTATATATATATATATATGTACATATATATATATGTACACACACACACACACACACACACACACATATATATATATATATATATATATATATATATATATATATTTTTTTTTTTTTTATGTTTTCTTAACTATATATCACCACTCACTAAAGTTGGTAACTCAAAATTTCACTTGTACCAATCCCAACAAACACAACTTTTGTAGCAAATTCTGTGAATTGTTTACATTGGCTGCTGGTGAAAAGGCTTTCCAGTTGTCCTTTTTCATCTGCTGCCATCTTGTGTTTTCACGCAGCAGCTGCCTGGAGACGCAGGTGCACAGAGTTCAATGTCACCTTTTCTCCCAGATCTCCTCACTGTCTCCCAGCTGTCACCTGAGCACTTGGCAGCATAAGGTAATGGCATCAAGATGCAATCAAGATTATATGCTTGTCACTCATTTCATGCACTCTGCAGCTCGCGGTATGTGAAACAGACACAAGATAAAGCCTGCAAACAGATGGAAAGATAAACTTCCTCTAAATATTCATCGGGTTTTTTAAATGCAGAAATGGGATCCCTGAATGCTGCCTTTAGCTTACTAAAACTGAGAACTGGTAAGACAAAGATTGCTCCAACATGAGCTAAAATAAAGTAATGCAAAGAGTTTATTTAAAAGAAAATCTTTTTTTTTTTTCATTTCTATGTAAACTCGAATGTTATTTACTACCTTAGTCAAAATTCTTTGGTGCTTTGGGGATGCAAACAGGGTTTTCCACTGGATATCTCAACTGAACAGAGTCTTTGCTATAAGCCACATCCCTATTAGGAGTTTATTTCCATGTTTACACCATTTCACATTCTTTGCAATAGTAACAGGATTACTTTGTGACAAATGGTAATTTGTGAAATTCCCTTATTTCAGTTTGAGGATTTTATTTTTTTTCTCTTCTACCCTCGTATATCTGAAAAAAAAAATGTTTCTACATTTTTGTCTCCCCCTGAGGTTTGATTCTAGCAGCCCTTCAGGTTTTTGAGCAGACCTCTGTGAGCAGCCAGATAAAGCAGAGCAGAGAAAGGGCCTGATGATGCAAACGTCAGGGAGTGGAGAAAAAATAATAATAATGTGACAGAAATCCAATGACATGCATGCGTTTAGCACATTCCAAAACAAAACATGCAACACTAAAACATGTGCCATCAATTTAGGATCATTGTGTAGGTATTGATTCTCGATCAGAAAATCTACATATCCACAGAGCGCATATGAAAAAAAAATGTATGCGCTTTTTCCTTCAGACTATTTTCTTTTAATGTATTAATGTTAATGTTTTCTAACAGATACACATTAGAAAAAAAAAAACATGGGGACATTGTGTTTTTACGGAAACTTGGAGGCCAGATAGTTTGAATAAAGATAGTTTGCATGATGGTCAAAGGATGCATGAATCATTGCAATGCAAAGAATTATAAATCCAATGTAGCAGCTTTTTCATCAATTTGTATTATTTTGAAAACCACAAGGTTCATTTCTGGGCTCAAAATTGTGTACCACATAAATCAATTACTAAATTCATACTATTTGCTGATGAAACAAACATTCTGGTAACATGTGATAATTTACATTAATTTATACACATAGTCAATGCAAAATTAGGGACAGTGAAAAAAACAGCTTAATGTAAATACACAGTTACTAAATAAAAATAACATTTTAATATTCAGTAACAATAAAATGTTTTCCCCATCTCTATTTTAGATTAATGAATTGAGCAAACATAGATGTAACTAAGTTTCTAGTTGTATTTACTGTATTGATGATGAAATCAGTTGGAATTCTCACATCAAACACATCAGTTCTAAAATTTCTCAAAGTATTTCTATCAGAAATAAAGCCAAATACATCCTGGGCATAAAATCATTACATATTTTCTACTACTCTTCCTTATCTCCATATTTTAAATATTGTTCTGAAGTTTGGCGAAACCAATGTAGATCTACTATCCAACCTCTGTATATACTACAGAAAAAGGGACTATCACAAAAATGTTATCTGCACTAATCACAGTGAACACACCCATTCTCTTTTGGTCAAATCTAAAATACTGAATTTATCTGACTTCACAGCATTCAAAACGGCTCAATTTATGTCCAAAATAAAATATTAGTTACTCCTGATTCTCTGACAAAAACGTTTTTTGAAAGAGAATCAGGACACCGATTAAGGGGGAACTTCAAAACAATAAAAATTTTAAAAGGGTTTGCATTACAGAAACCAGAGTAAAACTCTGGAATGAGTTGCACTCTGAGATAACACAGTCTCCAAACATTTGCAAAATTAAACACAGAGAAATTATTTTCAATCTTTACATCAAAACTCAATAGATAATAGTTATGTGGTCATCGGTTGTTGTTGATGTCTTAGCCCCATGATGATTGTAATGGATGTCTGGTACTTATCAAGTGATTTATGGAAATTGATGAATCGCCAGCAATGTATTTTTAATTTTTCTGTGTCAAAGTTGAATATGCATTGAGGAGTAGGCTTTAATAAGCTACAACTTCTGCCTAGCTCCTTTTTAAACATGTAATTTTCTCAAGTTCTGTCAAAGGAAGACTTATTTTATCAATTGCTCATAACTAAATAACCGATTGCATGATTGATTAAATGAATCATTGCTGTTTTCAATGAGGCTTTTGATTTATCTGTTATTGTTTTTTTTTTACAAGTCTGAGATAAATAAACCTAACTAAGCTAAAAATAAACATAAATGACACAATATGGGCAAGAGAAATAGAAAAGTTGCCTTAAAAATTTAAAAAAATATATATATAATTTTTCATGACTTATTTCTCTGTTTTATAAGTCACAAGTTAATATTTTTCTGTCTCATGCCCTCTATTGGAAATATACTGAGGTGAATTTGTAAATGCGCATAAGTGAATTCATGTATGAAAATGAGCTTGAGTATCTTTGCTGGTCTGGTTCAGTTGATCCCCATGCTGCATATGCTGGTAATCACTGCTGCTTCTTGAATTTACTCACAGGCACGCAATGCAATAGTTGCTGCCAGCACTCCCCACGCTTTTGTCTAATCCGCTGTTTTTACTGGGCTCTGGTTCTCCTCGCAAACATGACAGAGAACTTTAAAAGTAGAACACACAAAGACACAAACTGAAAAATGTACTGACATACAATCAAGCAACTCAACATCAAATCTACCTGAACTGGAATTGGAGTCCACCTATGGACTATGGACCTATGGACACTTATGACAGATATGCAACTAACCAGACCAATGAAAACAGAAAAACGTCTTTATGTGTATCTAATGTATTTCAAATTAGAAGAAAACTTTTATTTGTAAGATTCAAGATCAGGTCGTGATGAAAAGAACTTGAGCTTTTCATAAGTCTGCATCACGTTTCACACAAACTTCTTTGCTAAATCTGTGGACAACATTGCCATCTGGTGGAAGAAAAGACGCATTGCATGTTCTCGAGATACGTTTGTTTAAACG
>BSAI01000073.1:21512360-21522451 GCA_036245035.1 Adrianichthys oophorus | reverse complement strand
CGTCACAAAAATAAGTGGACCGAAGAAGGGGGATAAGAGGACATTATCTGGCAACCCAAGTCCAGCCAAGCTCTGTGCTTCTTGCTGTCTGAAACTTTGCCTTTGCAACCATTGACATACGCATTTTCAGCTGTAAAAGCACAATTACGAGAAAATATGACTGGAAAAAGAGCTTTAGTAATTCTGTCTAAAGGCGCAGAGGAGATGGAAACGGTTATTCCTGTGGACGTCATGCGCAGAGCAGGGGTTTGTACTTGTTAGCAAGAAGACAGACGCTAGATGCTAGTCGTCAGCGACTTGGTCTTTAAACTCGAATCAAGTTAGTTACAAAGTTTACAACTGCTTTGTTAGTTAATTTGTAATATTTGAACATTAACAATCGCTACCATATATTTGAGGATAATGTAAGTGGAAAGTTTGAAGCTAAAGTTACATTGGATGCTAACGTACAGGTGCACATAATAATAAAAACAACATTCAGTAGATATTCAGTAGATATTTCTAAGGTTGCTCTTCTTTTTGGCTTTGGTATTGCTAACTTTAGATCGAATGTCACGCTAAATGTCAAAGTCCACGGTCACTTTAAGTCAACACGATATTATCCCCTTTCAAAATAAGAGTGTCAGTGCAGCCTTGGTGACATTTATATGTTGTTGTTGCTGTTGTTGTTAGATTGCGGTGACTATTGCGGGTCTGACTGGAAAAGAGCCGGTCCAATGCAGCAGAAACGTTGTCATCTGCCCTGATACTAGCTTGGAGGAGGCCAGCAAACAGGTGAGCCTAAGCATTTCCCAATGGCTCCTGAGAAAATATAGCTCATATATTCGCATACAGGGTAACAAAGGATGGCTTTAAAAAAAATCCCCAATCCAAAGGTTTTTAGCCATCCTCTAATCAGTGGAAAGTATTCACATAATTGATGTATTTAAAAAATGGCACTTTGAAGTAAGAAAAATGGTATTCCAAAATGAAAAGAATCAAAAATTGCCTTAAAGTGCTATTCATCTTTGTTTTATTTTTTTATGCTTCTTCATCTGTTCAAAATATTAAGTAGAGGTTTTTTTTAAACTGGGAAATAAAAAGATTAAAAATAGAATTAGTTTTAAAATGTGATTTTTTTTTTTTGAATTGTGAAAAGATGCAGATGCACATACAGATAAGTATCTTTTTAGTCATTGTTTCAGTATGTAATGAAAGCTATGCAAAACATGTGTGATGTTAAGAGGGAAACTGTGGTTTTGAGATGTCAGTATAAAAACTGAATTGTCTGCTGAATATTAAATTTGATTTATGAAATAAGGGCAGAGTGTGTAAAAACAAACATAAAGACCCTTTTAAAACCATTCAGTCATTCAGCTGTGGCTGCATCTCTGGCTGTAGTTGTTCTGTTTAGTTTTTTTTAACACTAGAATTTTAGCTCCAGTGTTCACATTCTTTTAGTTATCATAACACTTCAATTGTGTACCCAATAAATGTAATTCTAGCTGATTCGAAGTGTGTGTTGTTTAGGTGTCGCCAGTGACATCCCTAGTGTTAAAGGGTTAAGCTTTAGGTAAGTTTGTACCTTTAGGAGAAAAAAAAAATCTCCCAGATAAATTCCACGCAAATGAACAACAGTAAAACATTAAAATTCTAAATATGTAAATGAAGAAAAAGGGCACAAAAAAAGAGTAAAACTAGTTGAAATATTTGGCAAAGTTTAAAAGCAAAAGTTGAATGAAGAAAAATCATTTCCTTTATTATTGTTCAACACTAAGTTACTTGGGCTGGACTTTTGAGTTATAACTGTTAATAGGTTGAAGAACGCAGATTTTTCCAGGCCGGCCATGAAGTATGATATCTCTATCATGCTCAGAGTTAATCTTGTCAGATATGTAGGCAGCATCTGGTGTCTGGGTGGTATTCTCATCATGTATCAAAACTATCACTGCTGGCTCCTCTTCTCGTGAAGGTGTAGTGATTCTACTTTTAAGCCTTTTCCAGGTGATCATGCTCTTTAGCCCGTTTTGATATTATTATATTATTATTATTATTGTTATTAACAGAGACTTCTTACAAAGAACTAATTTCAGCCACTCAAATCTGTATTATAGAAGCAAATTAAAACAATGTCATATGTGTAATTAAAATCATTTTCACAACTATTTTTCTAATGTCAAATATTGTGGATTGTCTAGGGTCCCTATGATGTAGTGTTGTTGCCAGGAGGAATGCCTGGAGCCCAAAACTTGGCAGAGGTGAGAAACATGATTCACGACATAGCTGATACCAGCATCTTCCAGATTTGGTTGCTCAACTTCTCTGTTGTTGCTTTTTTTCTATAGTTTTAGAGCAACTAAATATCCACTCACTGTCTTCATTAAGATTTTTGTAAACAGTTAATTAAATGCAATTTTCATGTTTGCTTTTTTTTAAATCAACCTAAGCAATCAATCTTTTCGACAAGCCTGCAATCATCATTTCAATACCATTTCTTCAATTGGTTCCACAAATAGTTAGGCATACAATAAACTTTTCTTTTCTGAGAAATTATTTTAGCATGAACTGTTAAACAAAGTTGACCAAAACTGGACAGACTTCACTTTACTGCCTGATCATACAGTTCTGGCGTAGCATTCCTGAACATTGTGAATGTAAAAAATACAGATGCGTATTGAAAAATTGAAGTAGTACTAGGAGTAACAATAGTATTAGTTTAAAACCACAGATACAAACCAGATTATGTTGATTAAAAAGGTATAAAATTGATCAGGAAGTAAATCATTGTTTGCTTGCAAATGTCTCTTCTGTCTGCCTTTATGTTTACCTGTGGCATAAGCAAAAAGATGTCCAATCATAAGCTTGCTTCTTCCAAGTCAGGCCATTTACAATTGGCTTAAGGTGAACCACAGCGAGGGAAATATGTTGCATGCAATAAGCATTTTAACCTTTTTTTTTATTTTACCACCACTTTTTTTTACCACTTTTAATCACAAAGAAAAACAGTCTAAAAGACACAAAATGTTAGGTTTTTTCACTGTAATTGTTAAAATAAAAAGTAACAGTAAGAAAAAAAAGTATCTCTGTTAAAATAAATTTCTATTTATAGTTTTAAATGCCAAATGAATAATATATATCTAGGTTATATCCATTTAGGTCAAAGAATTGGACTGTATTGTACCATCACAAAGCTAGTCGAATCTTTTGTGTATCGTTTCGTGGACCATGAATGTAGATGCGTATCAAATCATGTGAGAGGGAAAGATATACACCTCTACTAAACATGGAGGAAAAAAACCCGGGAACAGTGCTTCTCTTAGTTGCTTCTGATTTTACCAAAACACTGTTTTTAATATCAAAGTACAGTGTTTCCTCGTTTATTGCGGGGATTACATTAAAAAAATAATGCGCAATAGGTGAAATTTGCGATATAGAAATACAATATCACTTCTAAAAGTAGCCCCGGCGTTTATTTAAAAAATTTGGCAGCTGGCCCAGCGTATATAAGAGACTGGCGTTTATTCTATCATAGACAGAATGGTGATGGTTAAGAGGTTAATTTTGCAGTGAAATTTGGTCACAAAATGCAGACAAACAACACCAGATGAGCATTTCAGGATTTATTGAAATGATGAGAATATTGTGTTATGTTCTGATGAGCACTGGCTGTTAATGTTTTTTTTTCTCTTCATCAGTCTCTGCATCAAAAATCCTCTTCGCTTTCATGTGAATCATTTTCCTGGAGTCACACGCACCTTTCCGTCTTTGCTCAATAATCCATGTTGAAACCAATTCTTATAATTTCTTGCTTGCTACACATCCACAATCTTGTATTCTGCAGTCGTATTCTCAATATCACCCATCTGCTTGCGCCATTCTTGGATACGTTTAGGAACTACCCCAAAATGTGGTGCAGATTCCTCACCAGCTTGTTCTTTGGCAACAAATGAGTGTTTCTTGGCCATCTCAGCATCGGCTCACAAAAGTGAGCCGAGCCACACACACCTGGCGTCTGCATGACTGTGATAAACTGTACAGATGTTTTTAAGACAGTAAAACCCCTCGCTACACACTTTATACAATTTTCTCAGACAGAAATAACAATTTTCACACTTTTCTCTCTTGTTTATACTCTCCAAGTTCAAACCTTTAAAGAAAAATAAGTCTGGTATTATAGAATCAAAACAAAGATCCGCTCCCAATCGAATATATATATATATAAATGTGCCAAATTGAACTATACGTTCTATACTGGAGACACAGCACAGAGAAGATTGACAATGTCAATCAGGACGCAGAACACAATGTGCTCTGAATTAAAAAAAAGAAAAGTGAAGGCATGCAAAACTTCAATGAAAAAAATCTGCGATTCATCAAGACTGTGAAAAGTGAACCACGAAACAATGAGAGACCACGAACAGTCATGAAACATGATGTTAACATTGTATTAAATTACTTTCTGACAGATCTTTTAAATTATTCAACCTCCCAAGCTTCTTCATATTTGAATCACTAGAATGTCACTGAAGTTAAAGGGCCTATATCATGCAAGATCAACTTTTTGAGCTTTTAAGTGTATTATAATGTTAATTCCTAACAAAAAACGGTACAAAGCGGTATTTTGCTCCATTTATGTATTTCTGAGCATTCCTCTAAAACCATAGACCATCCCCTCTTGTGTTCCTTAATAGGAAGTGCCTGCTGGTTCCAAGAAGCCAAAATCCCACAGACTTCTATTGAGAAATAGACAGTTATTATTCAGTCATTTTATTTGTCAGAATGGCCATTCTTGCTCTGATACCTTCTTAACATCTTCTTTCAAATCCTATTTTTTTAAAGATATTTTTTCTTTATCACAAGTTATTCAAGTTATGAACTGACCCATCAGATGCCTCAGTAAAACCATGTGGTGCCTGCCTTTAAAAAAAAAAAAAAGCTCTTTGGTGTGTCAAAAGGGATGTTTTAACATGTATATGGAAATGGTTTATTCTGAAAGGCTACAGAATAACACAGTGTAGGCCCTTTAAATCATCTCTGACAAGTTTTGAAACATTTTCTTGAATTTTAATGGACTTAACCATTGTCATTTCAGATTATAAACATGTTCTTTAGGACATTTTAGACATGTATTATAGCCTTGGTCATTTAGATGTATTTGTCAGAGTCTCTTAAATTCATATAACACTGCGTCTTGCCCAGAGCACAGAGGGCAACAGCCTCTACGTGACCCTGAAAAGCATTACAGGTAATGGTGGGATTGCAAGGAAATAAACAAAGTCAATACAAGAATGCATCATTGTGTTAATAATATATTGCCTGTTCATTATTAATGTATTTAGTCCATCATAGACCCCCATTAGTCTCTCTCTGTGTTTCAACACTGCCGTAGAAATTATCGTTTAGGATCTTAAATTTCAAGTAAAATTGTTTTAAAGTGCCAGTTTAAATCTCGTCGGGCATATTCCATGTGAGTGCAATAATATTACATAACTAGTTTGATATCTCTGGATGCAGGGAAACCTGTTATTTTTTATTAGATGTGTTTAAAACACTGCCTGTTTGTTGTTTTGGTGTAGTAAACATAAACACAGTAGAGTGCGAATGACTCACTGTGCATCTGCTTTCCACCTTCTCTTGCAGTCCCCTGCTGTGAAGGAGGTGTTAACGGATCAAGATGGTCGAAAAGGCCTGATTGCAGCCATCTGTGCAGGTACTGCTTCTGAAAACAAACCAGTGGTAATTATGCTGGGCTAACCTCCTAATTATTTTTTATTATGTCTATTGCAGTGCGTGCCCCTTTATGCATTTAAGTGCATTAGGTTAAAAACATAATGAGCAAATACAAAAAATAGTAAAGTTGCGTGAACAACGAAAGTTGTTTGGCATAAACCAACTTCACAGATTTCAGGAGTAAAACCCTAAAGTCACAAGTCAAGATAGCAATTTTGGATCTATCAAAGAGATTATTTTCTACAAATAAAAACGTTTTAAAGACTCACTCTGATGAAAACTCTGTCTGTTGTTTTTTTACATGCTCTTGTGGAATTTTTCTGATGGAGGACGTATATATAAAATTAAGCTTAAAATTGCTTTTCTTTACTCAAATCGTGAATAAAGAGCAGATGAAAAAGAGATTTGTGACTTTTAAAATACGCTGGGTGGGCCACAATCTCCCTGCACCGGTACTGTTAGCTTGGGGATTTGAGGAGGTTTAAGTTAGCGAGAGTATGTGTAAACAGATAGCTCTCAGTTATGGATGACGGGAAGGGGAGCGGGGTTCTAATGAACTCCTGCCGCTCTGCAGAAAGTATGTCCTAGAAAACAACACGGGTTTGTGATTTTGGCTCAAAATACTTTTACAATAGTTCAAAAGATGATCGGAGTGGGACTTTAACACATTTTCTAAAGAAAGTTTGCATGAGGCTGTGCAAGAAGCCATCACAAAAGCAAATGTAGAGGATTTGGCACAACGTGCTAACCATACAAGAGCTAAAAGCATATGAAGAATTTGATTGCAGAAGAAAAAACAAACATTTGATAAATGGCAATATATGCCTGTTAGAATTCAAGCAAAAGAATACCGGAACGGTAAATGAAAAAGGAGGGTCTAATCTTAAAGTCAAAACAGATGTTTGTTCAGGAAAATGTATTGAGGCCGTGTGATTCATAGGCTTGGATGGCTGCAAATGGCAGTGGACCGCTGTGGTTAAGAGGGTATTTTGGAGAAGCAGGCAGTGAACTGTGAAAAGTACGGCTTTTTACAGTGCCTATTGGGATTCGGCCAAATGTTGGAAAGTTGATTTGACAGTGTTTTTAGCACAAGTTTAAAACTCCTCCATGCTTATAAAAGCATATGGTTTGATTTATTTTCTTTATATGGGTTTTAGATGTTTGTTTGTTTTATTTTGAGAATGATTAGTAGTTCAAAACGTTTCAAGTATACTTATAAATTGCAATTAAAAGGAAATCATGCACTATTATATTTCAAAATTAATCAAAATATGATCATTTTCAAATATTTTAGATAAAAATGCTTGTTTCCGAATCACTGAGAAAACTCACCAGTAATTTCATTTACTTGATTGGCTCAATAAGAAAAAGGGAGGGGTTAAAAAAAATTACATGAAATCCATCTTTACTTGGAAATTAATTTTGAGTTCTTAAATCAATTAAACAGTTTTACTTTCAAGTTATTCTTACTTTTTGGGCAAAAAACTCCTTAAAGCTAATTTTTTTCTGTAAGATATAATGATTTTATAATTTAAAATTTCAATTTTTTTTAGTTCATAGCCGTAGTTTTGTGAAAAGTGATTTTTCATTATGAAATACAAAATGGGTTTGAATTAAAATTTGAAGGAAAAAAAGACTTTGAATCAATGTAGTATTTTTTCAGTCATGCCCAGCCATCATGAGCAAAGACAGGACAGAGAAATGGCATTTTGAAAATACAGTAGGGGCCAAAAACAGCAAAGTGGATTGAAAGATCTCCAAGAAATGACTGAGAACTGCAGAGGAACATTGAATGTTTGCAAGACGTTCTGCCAAAACACACATTAAGTTATATTTGATATATTTCTCATTCACTGCACTGTATTTGAACTGTGCCTGAATGTCTTCTATCAGACTTGCCGTCTTGTAACAGGAGTAGCTTGGACTGTCAGTTTGCTGCCCTGCCAGGGAGAGTGTAATCTTTAGACTGCACAGCAAAGCAGCCAAAGCGGCATGATCGATCATTTTCTATTTACCGTTTTTTTGGATGAGCTCACTGCACTGCTTACCAAAGTTAATGCGGCAAGAGTTGACAGAAGTCCACCCCCCCTTTTGTGTTGCTTTTTTCCCCAACAAAAGATGCAGTTTTAGATTGTAAAATGCTTTCCTTTTCCTTCTTGAAACGGCTTTTTAAGGAATTTTAGGTTTTTGATTCCAGGTTGCTGCCTTTTGCCCAGTTTTTTTTACTGCTGATTAATGCAAAAAGAGGAAACTGAACTCTCTCATTTTGGGGAAACACTTTTTTTGAAATTATCAACAGGAAACTATCACATCAGACATTAACAGCTTTGCACTTTTGCAGGCCCTACCGCTCTTCTAGCCCATGGCATTGGCTTCGGCAGCACGGTCACAACACACCCTGCCATGAAAGAGAAAATCCTGGCTGGAGGTAAGAAGTTAGTGATTTCTAATATGCTGCTGCCATTTCGTCTAAGAGATGTGTAATTATGTTTGAGCAGCAGCAGATGGTGCTGTGCCGGCTGTTCCTTTATCTATAGGCAGAAATGTCTTTCTGCAGCATGAGAGCACACCACTCAGAGGTAAAAGCAGTTGCAGGAATTTAATAGAACATGCTAGAACTGGGTCAATTGAAATGAAAACACATAATCTTTATTCCTGAAGCACTTTAATGTCCACCTCTGTGTGATGTCTTGGCTGCTGTTTGAAACTCCCATATTGTCATTAACCAAATGGTATCACTCTTTTTTTTGTTTGTTTTTTTTGTTTTAGATCACTATAAATATTCAGAAGCTCGAGTACAGAAGGATGGACATTACATCACCAGCCGCGGGCCAGGAACCAGCTTTGAATTTGCTCTTACAATTGTAGAAGAACTTCTGGGGGCCGACGTGGCGACTCAAGTCAAGGCTCCTCTAATTTTGAAGGACTGAATGTTTCCACACTTGAAACAATCAGAGGTCATGCCTCAGTAATACTTCACAAACTCAATTAGCTGTGTTCCACGTACATTTTTCATCCTAACCATACTATCCTGAATGGTCTTCCTATGTCATACAAATGCTTTCAAAACTGAAACTCCACAGAGAAATGAATGTGTGAGCTTTTTCAGCAGCCTGTTTTGACAGTTACATGTTCTTCAAACTAGAAATAAAAGTTGAGGGTGACAAATCTTTGTAGTGTTACGAATACTGTAGGTCACTGACTTGTTTTCTCATGCCTGCGGCGCTTGTTGAGACCTAAATATAGACGACATATTGTGTTTTAACGGGGCACAATTCAGAAGGCGGGAAGCAGAAACCGAATAGATTGACGGGTCAGTTGACCAATCAAAACCCTCATCTCGGCTGCAGTTGTGGTTGAACTGACGAATGGCAGCCGGTGGGCGGGGCCTTGGTGTCAGCGCATGGTAGCTGTTTCAGAGCAACAAAATCAGGAGGGTCTTCATCTCAGTCAAGAAGGAAGAGAAGGGTTTTCGAAGGTAAGAGCAGTAGGGTTTCTCAAATACTGTGGTTATTGGGGTTTTTGTCAGTGAAAATACCCTCCCGTGGTGTTCTAAATAGCAGTGGAATGTTTCCTAAATATTTCATTTAATGTCATTAAAACGCTACTAAAGGTGTGTGTATTATAAAATTAGGGGGGGGGGGGGGGGGGGGTTTCATTACAGCTAAACAGGCAGCTGTTACAACAATTAAAGTGTGTGTTTGTAACTAGGACTCATTGTACTAGCCGTGATTAGCCTGCTAAGTGTTCAAATTGGTGAACATCAAGTTCGCTGCAGTTCTTGTATAATGGATTGAATTTAGCTTTTAAAATTGGCCCAGTGGGGGAGCGGTAGCCTGAGGAATCACGCATTACGCGGTCGGAGATGTGCTAAGACTGAACGCACAAGGTTGTGTCTTCGCGCCGGGAGATGGCTCTGCAGATAGGAGCCGACATGAAACGTCAGTCTGAGGAGCTCTCCATCCTCAGCAACAGCCGCAGTCAGCCTGCGCTGCAGAAGCTGCATGGAGCTGATGGGAGTGCGGCAGAGGCCAGGTTCAGTCCGTCACACCGAGGCATCCCCGCCGCCGCCGCCGCGAGGAAACCAGCAATGAAAACCTTCCGCTTTAACCATACGTGTTCAAAACGGAAAACTGCTGCCTTTAAAAAAATACTTTTGCTTTCTAAAAAAGAAAAAAAAAAAAACTGACAGTACTGCCAGACTGCAGGCATTGTTTGCAAAGCATTCAAAAGTCAGAAGTCATTACAGTTTGAGAGCAAGTCAAGTGGCTTTTTAACACATCATTATACAGCCAAAAAGACTGACACTTCCTGTTACTCTTTTTTAATTGAATTTATATATATATATATATATATATATATATATATATATATATATATAT